>CM049387.1:2091000-2278500 GCA_026937815.1 Etheostoma perlongum | reverse complement strand
TCAAGGATATAGACTACTCATTGCCAGACCTTTCTCCAAAAACCACGCTGAGTTGTTTTGCAGATCACAATTGTCTTGGGTGGCACTAAGCTCCAAACACAGTGTTGGTGGCTCTGCAAAATAGTCTCAGGAAGGGACTTGTTTTGGTGGAACATTTGCACCCCGCAAAAGAAAACAACAAGTTAAATCTTTACACAATACAGTAAACGCTATTTGAAGGAACATGCTGAGTTATTGGGACTTTATCTTATTCACGGTGTCCCCCAGAGTTAGTAAGTAAGTCCATACATACCCTTCTCATCTCTGAGTGTCCTAACTCTGTCTGGCGCACCCACCGCTAGCCTAGCTTAGCACAGATGCTGGAGGTAACAAGCTCCAACTAGCCTACTGCTCCCAATAAGTGACAAAATAACAGCAACATGTTCCTAATTAGGGGACAATGGAGCGGGAGATTGGTCGGAAAATCAGCGCTTCGGGTGCGGAGTTACTTTATTTATTTTTATTTAACCTTTATTTAACCAGGAAGTCCCTTGAGATTGAAATCTCTTTTCCGAGGGAGACTTGGCCAAGACCATGCACACCAGTTACAATTTAAATAGAAATACAGCATAATCAAAACAAGCAAACAAGCATCACACATACAGAAAAGTAACAGGTTACAAGTGGCAGTTACATTTTTGTGTTACATGACATTTTAACATGGCCTTAATAGGACTAGATTATTTAGATGTAGCAAGTTTTGCAAGTTATTCCAAGACCATGCATCGAAATAAGAGAAGGCTTTTTTCCCCAGCTCAGTAAAAACCCTTGGAACCTGGTAAAAGTGCCACCTGGTGGAAAGAAGATCAAAACTGCTGGAATTCTGCTTGAGGAGATTACATAAATATGTCGGCAGTTTACCCAACATGGTCATTTATGGAAAAATATGCATATTAAGTTGTCTAAGTAGACTTAAAGTCCATGTTGCAGGTTTAATTTTGCAACGAATTTGTGCAATTTGTGTTGGTAGTAAATATTCATTGTATCCATTGTATTTGATGGTGTTGGATATCGCAAAACTGAATATATATCGAAAAATGGGCACAATTTTACAGTGTTTCATTTCCCCCCCACAATGCATTGCATGACGTCACGTTGGGGAGATAACAGAGCAGCCTGCGTTGTATTTACCACTGGTCTGGCCTAATGTGGCTTCTGGTCTTTAATTTTAACAGTCTATGGTCTCGATCAAGTCCATGTGACTTTATTATATTTATAATGATATTGGAGGGAAAGTGAAACACAGCTTAGACGGGGGTGTTGTTTGGTTTTCACAAGTTTAGACTAACGCTACGCCGCCGGACGTTAGACCGCTAGCTAAAATATTACGCTGCCTTTGGTGTTGCCTATATATCGTCCGTTAGCACAACAGTGTTAGCCTAGCCTGCTAGGTAAATATTTGTTACGACTGCCTTTGGTGTTGCCTATATATGCGTCCATGTTGTCAACATCATACATGTGGCATTAGTGCACCTGTTGTACCATAATTGTATTGAAAATCAAAATAGTAAGCTGCTCTCCTACGAGATGGGGGGTTTGTTAAAAAGTCTACACACAAAGGTCTAACTGGCTATAGTTAGCCTGTACGGATGCTAGCGGATATAGCTAATCTGTCAGCAGCAAAACGAGCCAGCCAGCAAATTCTTTAACGCCAGTAGAGTTTCTCTGCTGTGCAAGCTAACTGCACAATGTCAAAAAGAAAATCTTTCCTGTTTATATTGTACAATCAACCTGCAGTGACGTTTGAAATATAAAAATTACAATCCTGGTTTGGTGCTGGTTGGGGATGACCATGATGCTGTCTTCAAATGTCACAAACGGATTTAGACATCTTCAGATCAGCTGATTTCGTAAGCGCGGGGCTCAACCTGCAGTGACGTTTGAAATATAAACCAATCCTGGTGCGGCGGATCATGATCCTCCCGAAATGTCACAAATGGCTTAGCATCCCAGATCAGGATCGGCAGGCTCGCTCCCCGACCGGCGGCAGGCTCGCTCCCCGACCGGCGGCAGGCTCGCTCCCCGACCGGAGGGGCTCGCTTCCCGACCAGAGGGGCTCGCTTCCCGACCAAAGGCTCACTCGCCTACACCACCCGCTCTCCACTGCAGCTTCGCCGCCACACACACAAGCACCGGCCAAACAGCGACACGTTTTCACCGGAGGAAGAGGTAAACACTCAGAAATAACACTCAGGGATGCCTTCTATTACTATATCTAGATATGTGTACCAGTACTTATCTGAACTAACGACATGATCACTGTCACTAGATCGAAAGAATACGTTGACGTTCACTCGGTGCTATTCACTGACAGTAAAAAGTAAAGTCATTGTATGCACTGCTGCGTTGCTAAAATAAAGGAGATAAATGAAGAAGACTTCCCCACAATCTTGACACTTCCTCATTTGCCCTCTCAGGTCTGGCAGGTTCGTAATTATTCGGCTGCTGGCCTTTCCTCCGCTTCCACATCCCAGTCAGTCTCCGTAGTTCTAGTGCCAGGCTGAGACTTAACTCCCCTCCGTGACGTCATCGCCGAATTCACTTCATAAACCCGCAAACACCAAAAATGACCAAAAACTAACTTTTAACACTATTTGGAGATATTTTTAAAAATGATATACATATCTTGAGTGTTTTTTGTACCCAATAATCAACAGTGGTGGTTAACTTGCAACATGGGCTTTAATGATGGCCAGCCTACCAGTTCATACAGCGTACAATGATGAGAATGGGAATAAGAGTTAGTTAAGAAGCGCAGAGCACTGTGGTACACAGAATCTAAAAGGTGGAAAAAAAGGTGGAATCTAAAAGGTATTTATCGCACCATTGTGACAAAAAGAGAGATGAGCCAGAAGGCAAAGCTCTCGATCTACCGGTCAGTTTTCGTTCCTACCCTCACCTATGGTCATGAAGGTTGGGTCATGACCGAAAGAACGAGATCCAGGGTACAAGCGGCCGAAATGGGTTTCCTCAGGAGGGGGTGCGGGGTCTCCCTTAGAGATAGGGTGAGAAGCTCAGTCATCAGTGGGGAGCTCGGAGCCGCTGCTCCTTCACGTCGAAAGGAACCAGTTGAGGTGGTTCGGGCATCTGGTAAGGATGCCTCCTGGGGGCCTCCCTAGGGAGGTGGTCCAGGCACGTCCAGCTGGGAGGAGACCTCAGGGAAGACCCGGGACTAGGTGGAAGGACTATATCTCCAACCTGGCCTGGGAACACCTTGGGATTCCCCAGTCAGAGCTGATTAATGTGGCTCAGGAAAGGGAAGTTTGGGGTCCCGTGCTGGAGCTGCTCCCCCCATGATCTGATACCGGATAAGCGGATGAAGATGGATGGATAGATGGATGTCTAGTCACAGCGTGTACAAATAACAAGGTCACATGAGACACAGCCATCTTTTAACTGGGAACTATAGTCTCAGAAGCCAAAGCACTGCTACTTCTGTTCCTTGGGCGGAATGATTTGCTCAAAGCACACGAGAATCCCTGTGGTGAGGAGCAGAAAAGACAGCAGTTGGATGAAAACATAGCTTTTAAGAACCTGATAAAACTAGAATCCATGTCTGTTTTCTGGAAAATATGGATCCGGCCATTAAATACATTCATTTTTGGAAAACTTTGACGTCCAGTTTATCGGTTTCACATACTTGTTTTTGGTCTGCACTGCAGTCCTGATCCTCCATCTGGAGCCTGCAGCGACTCATCTTAAGCCTTAATGAAACCTAAACACATTCCACCACTCAGCCTCTTGACATGGCTTACAGCAACCACTGCTCCACTCCTCAATTTAACCTACTCCTGACTTCATCATAGTCCTAGAAATGGGATCAGTGCACAATAACAAAAAGGCTGTTTGGGGTTTGCAGCTGTAAATAAACATTAGTCTAATGAAAATGTGGAGTGTAGCCTGGTCCTGTCGCTCAGCACGCTGGGTGATTGACTTTAGCGCTGATGCAGAGTTGATAGAGAGAGTCACAGCTCCCTAAAGCAAATTAAGACCCTATTTTGTCACCCATGTCTGGCATTGTAGACGAGATATTGCTTCTTTCCCCAGGCAATAAAAGTGTCAAACACACACACACACACACACACACACACACACGCATGCTGGTACACTTATTTTGATACTTATTTTACATTTGATACATATACTGATATACACTGTGTGCATGTAAGTTGAGACAAACGTGCAAAAATGCATGTATACATAAGAAGCAGGCAAAAGTGAATTTGCGCACACACACACACACACACACACACACACACACACACACACACACACACACACACACACACACACACACACACACACACACACACACACACACACACATACACACACACACACGGTTTAATTACTGTCCTCTCGTTCAGTTTTTCCTCTCTCCTGCCCACTGCTGCAGGATAGATCTCAGTGTCAGAGCGGCTGACAGATTGAGACAGAGCACAGGTACCACCGCATATGCATGCACACACACACACACACACACACACACACACACACACACACACAGCAAAAAAATTCTCCCTCTTTCTGTTCTTTTGTTTTCAGCATCCACCCTTCCCCAACACACACGCCTTGTCCACCCCCTTCCCCTCCCCCTCACCATACCTCTGCTGTGTCTTCCCTGATTCCATGGTTACAGGGTTCACAGTGTGAGTAAATACTCTTTCTGAGTCAGTATGGATGGTTTGAATTAACACAGAGTGAACCAGACTGCAGGCCGAGCTTAGTTTACATCCACACACAAGTGCTCCACACAAACACCACTTACAGAGTAAGAGGAGTACATACATCTAGCTCGCTGTTGGTGGAGTGAACAGGAACAAACCAAGGTCTCCCCAGTTCTTAAAAACCAATAGGAGAAAAGAAAATACTTTTTAATAAATCATTTAATGTTTAAAGTAAATACATAATTTGATACTTTGGTTGCTGCCAAGTAGTTAATGTTGCTGGCATGTTTCTGAGTTGAAGCTGTAGTTTAATGAGTGTTTCCTAAAAGCAAGTGGAAAGTAAAAAGTAAATTTAGAGTGAAGGTCTAGTAAGACCAAATGCAAATAATCAAGTTTGAATAAATCACAAATCATTAATTTTTGTAACTCAACCCCTCGTGTTTGTGTCTTAGTTTCTGGAATTGTGGGCCAGTAATCGACTACTGAGGCAAAGGAAGTTGCTATGAAACCGGTTAGTCCAGCACAGAACCAACCCAATAGAACCTGCTCTAGGCCTCAGGTGGCATTGTGCCAAAGACACCCTTGGTTATCCTCACTGGCCCATTGAGCATTCAGCACGGACATACCAGGTATTAGCCAGTCAGATAGTTCCTGGGATTTATGGTGCCATTTATGGCACGGGCAAAGGTGCATAGTAAGCAGCTGTGGTCCAGAAGGAGAGACTGGGATGACCCTTACTTTGATCTGGATCGTCGGGATGCCTGGAGCACCTGGGAGATTGAGCTAGAGCACCTCAGCACGATATCAATCCCACGCTGCTACTTCCCTGCTCCTATTGATGGTGCAAATCTGGAATATGACCTCCATGTGACCCATCAGATTGGGCCTATGGCGCTGTGGCCTGCCTGGCAGCCAAACTTGCCATGGATGGCAGATTTAGCACCTGTGTTTATTCCCTCTTATTCAACAGGCTTTGATTGTTTAGTGCTGTACTTGGCCAAGATTGGCAGGAGGAATGAGAATTGCTGGGGTGTTTTTATCTAAGGTTTCACTGCTCGTGACATTCACATTAAACTCAACTCTATGGACGCAGATGCCTTTCTCGAAGGAAAGATTGTTAGACTATGGCACAAACCTCCGTGGGGCAAAGCAGGAACGTTAGGAAGCCTTTGAGGCTCTGGAACCACAATTGAAATTGCAGTTGGAAGATTACCAAATCATTTTCAAGTTCAACCTGTCAGGCATCCCCCACTTCGGGTCTTAATGGAAGTAGATTGGATTTTAACTGTAAACTGCTAGGCTACACCTTGAAACATCTTCCTAATGAAGCGGCGGGATGCAGCTTTACCTCAAGCAGTTTACTCCCCAGCTGTCAAAGTGACAGAGTTGGCCCCACAGACAGAAGTGGCAAAACTCTTCAGGAAACCTAAATTTGGATTACATTGTCATGATAGTTTCACGAGTCCCCAGAACTCAGTGGCCCGTCAGCAGGGTCACAAATACCTTGACAAGCCAAGACGGATGTGTCGGTTCAGTTTTATTCCATTACGGTCGTTACCTGTACAGAACTCAGACAAAGATAGTTGGGTCTCTGTCCCCATGTGGACTAAAATATGGTGGTGGACTGTGGCTGGAGAGGTGCCAGCTCACCTCCTGGGCACTGCCAAGGTGCTCTTGAGCAAGGCACCAAACCCCCAACTGCTCTAGGTGCCTTTCCATGGACAGCCCCCCCTCACTCTGGCATTTCTTCATTAGTGCATGTATAGGTACTGAGCATATGTGTTTAATTCAGGCCTATGTGTAATGGAGTGTAAATTGTAATTTCCCCTTGTAAAAGGATTTATTCTTGAAGATTAAGCTATTGACTAGTTTTCAGTTTATAATAAATATTTGACTCATGTTCTCTTATAGGAGCCCTAAAGTGTCAAATACACATTCTCCAGCTTACACAGGATTAAAATCCCAACAGTATTTGCTATTTATATTTAGTTGAACCTTTGGCGTTCAGGTCTTCCATGAATCAACAAATTTTTTTGAAAAGAGGTAAAAGTGCACTTTTAAAATATGGTTTTAATGTGGTACAGAAGGAGGATGGAGCTCTGTTATTGTTGAAGATACTATGAGCTGTACACTATTAACTGCGTTGCTTTAACTCATCATAGGAATCCTGACTGGAGCTAAATTTGGTCTTCAAAAAGAGGTAATCTCAAAAAAGAAGGCACTTTTTGGCTCATGACTTAATCTACTGGCTTCAAGTTTAAGCATCTCGCCTAAAGTGAGACCAACTGGTCAGTTTTTAGCAATAGCAGTTATTACAGTTTGAACAAAAGTAGCTCTGTTCTACTATCACATAATGTGAAGAAATGGGTTTGGTTTCTCTTCTTCACTGTTCTGTAAGAACGTCCCATTATCTTCACAGCGGAAAGAGTGACACAATACTACCAGGGAACATACCATGGTTAATAAAGGTGTGTTAGGAAAAAGTCCTGATGGGTTTTGTCTGTGAATGCTGCTGTGTCTCAGCGAGGTGTTAACAGACCTGCAGCAGAACAGACAAAAGAGCTGTTAACTGGAGAAATTACATGCATGTCATAGGTTCCAATGATGAAGAAAAATGAGCCTGGAGTTATTCTTTCAAATACCATACACAGTGAGGACATGCCCTCTTGTGGTTCATTCATGCAACGCTTATAATCCAACGTTCCAGGAGATTGTTGTACAGAGGGTAAACTAAATGAACAGCATCAGCTGGGAGAGCACTGGATATCTACTAAAAAAACTTAAACTTTAATTTTATTTATATAGCGCCAAATCACAACAGTTCTTTGTGCTTTCCATAAAGAGCAGGTCTAGACAGTGCTCTGTGATGTTAATTACAGAGACCCAACAGTTCCATTGAACCCAAACATTCATGGTATTGACCCTCATGTTGTGCTCGGGTCCAATTTGACCCATTTTCAGTTTTATCACAAAAAATGGGCTTTCAAAATAAGCGCTGAAAATGTCAACATTAAAAATATCAAATAACTTTGGAAAACACATCAAAAAAGAAACCAACATTGAAAAAGTGACAAGTTGGAAAAAGCGGTAAGTGTTTTGTTTTTTTTCCTCTCATGGTTGACGGAAAGACAAGGGTTAAACCATAGACGACATCCAGTGGCATCTTATCTGGGCTCTGAGAGACCAGTAACTGAGAAGGACATCAGCTAAAGACGGAGTGAGCGCAATCTGGCCTTTGAGACAGTTGGACACCCAGAGAACACACACTGTGTCTGCTCTGCCAACAACTTATTATATAATATAAAATATATATAAAAATAATGTATTAGTCCCACAAGGGGATTATTAAAATTCAGCCAAATAAATAATTTTCCAACATTCAGCCAAATAATGAGCCTCAGCTGAGTGAGTGTTCACTTTGAGTCGAGGAAAATAAATAAATAGCCCTTTGTTGCCACCCTTTACCATCACTATGAATTTGTAGCTTGTTATATGCATGTATTTTAGATAAGTTCTGATTCTCATCAAAAATGAGTTTTAAACCATGTAGATTCTGGCTAGGACGGCTTCATCTTCTCTAGGAATGTACCATGTCAGGCCTGTGTAAGATGAAGAGCATAAATGACTATAATATAAGAAATGATTTCCAGCTCAGCTGTAATATGATTGAGCCCCCACAAGGGGTCAGTAGAGGAATAAGAGCAGGTTCCCTAAGCACTTTGTCTTTGAGCTTGAGGACAGTAAATAATAAAAAATCATTTTTAAATTCAAGACTATGCTTTCAACTATTCCAAATTGACATATATTTTGAATGTTAGTAACAAATAAGAAAGCTATAACTATACCTGATATATACTCCAAGCTATTTAATTGGGAACATCTGTTGTCAATTTCATTAATGAGGTTTTGTAAATCTGTCACATTTTTATTTACATATGTATTTATATTTTGTTCACTTCATGGAACTGGTATATTATATTTAATACCAATGTTACCTGGTCTCATATTGAAGTTGCAATCTCTTTCTTTATTTTCTATATTTTTTTATGTTTTGAGCTGTGATGACTGTAAATTTATCTTTTAAATAAAACAAAAAGATACCATCCCCGCAGGCGGGAAGTACCAGACAGCATAATGGGGGACTACATCCTTTTTAAAATTTCAGTTCAGGCTTTGGTTCAAACCAACAATTTAGAATCATGCCTGCAGGTGCACATCAGCAATTCCTTGTGCTTACATTCTTACCGCTCGGTCTGGGCCTGACACCTAGAACAGAGGTACGTGGGTGGATCTGAAATGGTTCCCATGTAGGACCAGATGCCAACGACATATTCTCACTCCCATCTCGACGCTTGGTCAGGTGCCTTTGTTACTGACGTTAAAGGTCTCCTTTCAATAACACCCGTGTAAGAGCCAATTAGCCCCTTAGTATAAATAGGAACCAATCTTTGGTTCTAAAGATGCAACCTGGAAGAACATACAGTGTTTGACCACACAAACACATGCACAGCAACACCACATAAGCATACATAAAAGCAGTAATTTGTATGGACTGTTAACTTATATATCATGGAAATAAATAGAACCAATGGTGTTAATTGCAAATATGACTTGGACTTTCATTGATCAAAAAAGGTAAAAAGTGCGTCAATTACTCTACCGTCGTAAAGGCACCTCGGGGGCTTGAGGCTGGGGCTTTGCTTCTACAACGTGCTTGGTCGGGCTATTGGCGTTCCTTTTGAGGCTGTTGGGTTCTGAAAGGTTGCGGGTGGGCTTACGGTTCTGTGACACGAGGGAATAACGGGACGGTTAGGGACATACGGGGGCACAAACCCTGCTCTCCTGGGTGAAAGTCCTGTGTTTGCTCCATCCACCCCCCAACCAATGTCCCTATGCTTAATTTCCCCCTTACATACTACTTGTTAAACCTAAGGGGGTAAGCCTCTCCTCTAAGCATAGCTCCCATGGCGCCATTTTAATGCTAATGTTAGCATCCCATTGACTCACATTCACTTTGGCGCCACTTTGACAGTGAATAACTATTTGAGCGTTGTTTATTTCTTAAGAAACACAACAATGTATAAAAGGCTCCGTTACCTTGTCGCTCCCGGTATGGCTCTGTAGCAGCCGTTTTTATAAAATAGGCTATGAGTTGACACCCCCACTGCGTCTGACTGAGACGCTGAAGGAGACTTTTTAGTACCAAACGCCAAAGGCACCTGACCGAAGCTTCTCTTTTGGACCCATTGGGGGTGAGAATGTGTTGGAAAACAAAATGCCTGTGATAAGGTTAAATACCAGGCAGTTCTTGCACATTTTGCACTTTGTTGGTTTTGTTTGGATCCAGAATTTGGACTTAAACGTGGCTACAGCATCTGATCTTTTCCTCAAACTAAAAAACCTCTTTGACTTTTCCTTCTTGTCTTGAGCGCCACTTTAAGGAGCCATTAAGTAGTGATGCTGGGGGCGCCCGGATAGCCCAGTTGGTAGAGCGGGCGCCCATAGGTTTACTCCTTGAAAGGCCAGGGTTCGACTCCGACCTGCGGCCCTTTGCTGCATGTCATTCCCCCTCTCCCCCCCTTTCATGTCTTCATGTCCTGTCAAATAAAGGCTTAAAAATGTCCAGAACAATAATCTTAAAAAATACCGGTATGGCTAGCAGAAACAACCACCCGTGAGCAGAAATAAAAATAAAGAAATAAAAAAGGGTTTTTAGAATTGAAAGTGTCATGTTTTCTGTTTCCTGTTTTTTTTGAAAGTTCTCTGTTCTCCCTTGTGTTGTCTTATTTTACTTCCTGTTGTAGATTTTCCCGCCTGTGTAATTACCTGTCCCATCCCTAATGTGTTGCACTAGTGTCTCATTGTCTCCCCTGTCTTGTGTATTTATATTCAGTGTATCCCTAGTGACGTCACTCTCCATTTCACACACATGAGAACCACTCACTCTTCCCTGAATTTTCATGCAGATTCCCTCTTGTTGCGACATCATGAATGGAATTTGGCTGAGCCACCAGCGCCTGGGCCCATGCCCCATACGTACGGATTGAAGAACCATAGCAAAGAACAGTCTGAATGTTCCAGAGAAATGGTACAGCCCAATAGGGAGTGAGGGTTTGAAAATATTTCATAAGATTATTTCCTGAATTGTTGGTATGTGATGGTAATACTACATTTCAATGCATACCTTTTTGGATAGGCTAACATATTTAAATTTTTTTTTTCAGTACCCCTATTCGGAGGGTCCAAGACACATCTAGGGGGTTTGGACCCCCCCCCCCAATTCAAACACTGCCCTCAACAAGCCTCCAAAGTTATTTGCATGAATTGTGTTATCACCAGAGTTATGTTGAGTCTCAAATATCACTTAAAAAGATTAAATATATCCCATTTAAAGTAAGTTTCGAACAAACCAAAAATGTCATAAGGTCATATGGACATGAATATTTTAATTGATTGACAGCCTTGATATATACAAAAGGTCAAATGGCCCAACATATTTCATTTGTACTACAACAACATATACTTTATATTGAATATTGATATCATAAAGACTGGGCTTCAGTGGGTTTACCTGCTTTAAATCCCATTTTTTTGCATTTGGTTGATTTAAGTAAATTTATAAAATGAATTGTGTGTACACCCCCCCTTCTGTCAGATGAAAACTACTCAAGTGAAAAAATTTAATATCCGCAAAGAAGACCAGAAGGGTCGAAACGTTGCATTTTGCATTAAATAATGGGAGCATAAAGCAGTGTTTGCACTTTGATTTTAGACATCAACACTAAATGTACATTTTGTGTTATTATTTTTGCCTTCTTCTAACCATATTATTACATATTTACATACACTGTAAATAATAACTATGAAATCTCCAGTTATTTCCTTTAGATTTCACAGTACAGTAACACTACTGTATGATTTTTACAGTAGAATGCTGTAGTCGCCTTGTTACCATGACATCACACTAGTCTAAGTATTACAATTGAAATCACAGTAGTCAAAGCATTACTGTAAAAAGAATCACAATATAGCCACTATAGTACTGTAAATAGTACTATAATGTTTTTTTTTATCTTATCTTGTGTTGTATTTTCCAGTGAATACATAAAATACTGTAAATGGAAGCATAGTATCTTTACTGTAAAAAGAATTCACAGTAGCTTGCTGGACAATCGTTGCCAATAAGTTAATTTTGTAAATTTGACGTTACATTTGTTACAGGTGACCCCCAAAAGCCCGTACCGTACACACACCTGCCTAATCAGCACACACTCCGGCTCCCTGACGGCTCTCTGTAAATCCCCGGCTGCTCTGACAGGCCACATTAAGAAGAGCCTGCTCAGCATGAACACATCATAAAAGTGGACATGCAATTTCTGTTTTCACCAAATAGCCAGGCGAGCTCGTTCCGCGCCTGTGATTTTAATACACTCGACAAGCAGCTTAGCAGCCAGGGAGAGAGAGAGAGCGCTCAGGCCCCGGGTACGGAGGGCGAGAGACAAAGTGCATGTGTTGAAACTGAGAAAGAGAGAGAGAGGGGGAGAAAGAGAGAGTTATGCCTTCCAGCACTGCTAAATCCATTTATTCTTCTGAATTATCAACTAGAATTTGATTAATATGCAAATTCAGAGGGGGAGGGAGAACTTCTGGGCTAATTCTCTGTGTGGATAGTAATTAATCACTGGTTAAAGTAAATTAATACATATATCAATTTTGTCAGGGACACGCTTAGTTCAATAGCCCGTAAAATTGAAGTTTGAAGTGTTAAGAGGCTCTACAGGAATGTTATAACTAAAACTTTCAAATCTGCCCTATTTAGTGATCAATCAAGCTGTGCCCTGCGGCAGAGAGCTGCGTCCTCACACACAGAGACACAGAGACACAGAGACACAGAGACACACTGCTCCTCAGGCAGAGCTGCAGCACACTACCACGCTCACAGTGCAGCCCACAATGCACAGCACAGCAGGACAGGACAGGACAAGTCAACAACGGACAAGACAGGACAGGTCAACAACGAACAGGACAAGATAGGACAGCACAGCACAGGACAGGATAGGACAGCACAAAACAGCACAGGACAGGACAGGTCAACAACGGACAGGACAGGACAAAACAGGGACAGGACAGGTCAACAACGGACAGGACAGGACAAGGACAGGACAAGTCAACAACGGACAGGACAGGACAGGTCAACAACGGACAGGACAAGACAGGACAGCACAGGACAGGATAGGACAGCACAAAACAGCACAGGACAGGTCAACAACGTACAGCATAGCATGGCAGGACAGGACAGGACAAGACAGGACAAGGACAGGACAGGACAGGACAGGACAGGACAAGACAGGACAGGACAGGTCAACAATGTACAGCATAGCACGGCAGGACAGGACAAGACAGGACAGGAAAGGACAGGACAACAGAACAGGACAGGACAGGACAGGCACAGAACAGAACAGGACAGCACAGGACAGTTATTGAACGTTTCTAATACTACTGCTACAAATAATATGAAGCTGCTGCTACTATGTTATTGTTAGTATTATTATTCATCAGTTGCTTATATTATAACTGCTGCTATACCAGAAATTAATCACAAAGACATATTCAAAAATACTATTGGTCTCTTATGTGCATTCAATTTTACAGATATTTTTGTTTGTAGAGAAATTTGTAGTAGATTTTTTGGGGGACTTAATATAATTAAACACATTTTTAGTAATGCTTCAAGGTTACTTTATACATCATTATTATTATTATTATAAAAAGTGATGATGTTCATATGTGGATAATAATTGTCTAAAGTTGTTTTATCCACACACACAATACCTGTGTATGTTTGTACTGTACGGAAGCAAGCCTGGAAAAGAAAAAAAATGATAAAAAGGAGAGGTTTTTCAAGTTTTAACAAGATATTTTCACATCTTTAAAACACACTTCAAATTATGACAAGAAGATTTTCTTGTTATTACAGTATTCATCATGTTATGAAATGAAAGGTTTTACATTATAACGTTATAATTTACAGTGTTTCACATTGAAATGTGATCATTTATAGAACATTAAACTCTTGATAAATTAATAAATAAATGATATTGTAATTGTAACTTTATGCCTGGGCTGAGACTCATTCTTGAAGACACATTTTCACGTCATAACAAAAAGAACATTTTCTTGTTATAAGTTTGTATGTGTAACTGGATTGAAATTATAATTATGTGCAAATATCATGTTAAAACATGTTATCACAACAAACTTTTATGACTGAGTGATATTGATTCTTTCTTCATTTTATTTCTTCAGACGTGGCAGCATTGGGCTTCCGTAGCTGCCTGCAGGGCTCGAACTCACGACCTCAGACATCATGTCCTCGTGAGCTAACTGGAGAATGAGCTAAACAACATAGAGATGTCTCTCATTTATATTTACAAAGATTGATTGCTCCATAAGTGAAAAAATGTTTTTGTTTTCAAACGCTATATTCCCACTGACTGCTTATTAATATAGTATATAGTAGGCCTAGGCTAATTATTCCTTCCAGTAAAATGAGGAGTCTTTTTGTGATTGTTGCAGGCAAAAATCATTGATTATGCGGCACATTTTCTAAAAAAATGCAATAGAATAAACGGGATATTTATGCAATTTAATGCGATGAAATTGCGGGAACTTGCAAAAACTGCGGTCTGATTGTCGCGTAGGCTACTTACATCACTTCATAACGTTCCCATGGCAACAGGGGAAAATGGCTGCTCTTGTGTGAAATAAACGCATTTTTCAACTTTCTGCTGAGATATTTGTGACTTTTTTGCAACGAAAATGCGGATTATGAAATCATGCAAGCTCCGTGTTATTTTGCGCGGAAATCTACAATTTATGTGGCAAAAGTGCGATTGCATAATCCCATTTTTCTGGAGTAGCCTAATATAGCCTAGAGGATAGAATTCAAAATATCAACCTGGTCTAAACCTGATAAACGGAGCTCTAGTCTTAGGTTTTATGATAAAACATTACTTACCATGAGATCAACGTGGTGTCAGTTATGATTACATCAGAGATTTATTAAGTGAGAATTATCTGTTTGCAGTAAAATAATTCGATGCCCTGCGGGCTAAACCCTGGTCCTGGGTCACATCTGACCCATTTTCAACAAGTTCCTATATCACACATTCGGGTTTTCTTTCAACCAAATACTCAAAAATAACGTGGACGGCTCAGTTCACTGCTTCATTGAATTTGGGTGTTTTATTAAATGTATTTTTTTTTTATTAAGTAGTAGGCCTATTTGAACATTAAAAAAAGTGTCAAAAATTTCGGAAACAGCTTCAGAAACGCTGCGAAAAACATCTTCGCAAACATCAATAAAGCGCTGGAAAAAATCAAGAAAAACATCGTAAAAAGTGACAAATGTGGGGAAAAAACGACAAGAAAAGCAAAGGAAAAGTGACACATGTCAAAAAAAGAACAACTCCAATTTTGACCCAGAAAAACCAAAAGATGCCACAGGAAGACAACAGAAGGGTTCATTTATGTCAATTTCAAAACTATGACTGGATCCTTTATGGAAGACATCCTGCAGATGCAGTGGAACGATGTTTTATTAGTTTGAGTGATGGACTTTATAATTCCTCATAACTTGAAGCATATGGAAATGTCTTATGAGTATGCTTACATGTTGGTGAACGTGGCTTTGTGTTAGCATGTGCGACTGATTTGTAGTGAATTTTACAGATTTACAACTTAAGACAGTTGCTGTACAACATCCAGATCCCACAGCATTCTGGTGATTTTTTTTTTTATGCATGGGAAGGCAGATTAAAAATAATATTCAGGAATACAGAGGGGCCGGGCAGCTCTAATAACAACACGTGACAAGCTTTAATTCACAAAAGACTTTAAAAGATTTGAAATCTCATGTCAGTGAAATTGCTGTTAAAGCTGCACACGTGGTGTAATAATGACATTACATATTTCACTTGAAGATAACTATATTTGTCATTGTGTTGACAGGCCCCAGATGGTAGCAGCAGCCATGGGGGGGGTCAGGTACTGTTGTTTATACAGGGAGCCATGAATCAAACTTCAATTTTCCGGCTGATTGAATAAATGATTCTCTCTCTCTCTCTCTCTCTCTTCCTTGCTCTCTCTCCCCTCTCTCTCTCTTCCCCTCTCTCTCACTCTCTCCCTTTCTCTCTCTCTCTCTCTCTCTCTCTCTTTCTCTCTCTCTCTAAAGAAACACGTTGTCCAGCAGTGAGCTCCATGCTTAGCCTACTAATAAAAATAGAATGTGTACATCCAATACTAATGGAGGAACCATTACTATGGGAAACATATTTTTTTTCTTTTCTTTATTTATAAACTATGATTTTTTTGCGGGTTAACGCATTCATTTCCCTTCCCTTATATTATTATTAACTAAGAATGCATTTTGAAACATAAGCCGACCACTTAGGCCTATATGAATGTGCTTGAAGGGTTTTGTAATGGGTTATCGTTATTATTCATATTTATTATATAAATATATATTATATTATTAGATTTCGTTCATGGAAAATTGTTTCTTTTGTTTACATAAAAATGCTCCTTGAGACTGAGCATTAATAAAAACTGGACCTTGAGCTCTGACCTTTCTATAAACTAAGAACCATTTTTGCGAATATACTGTATATTTTTTAAAGGAAATTACAAAAATAATAAGCAAATTGTAGATAAAAAATAGCATCGCCTCACATAGTCACTGATCTTTTTTCCCAAAGATGTATTTGTAGTTTATGCTGTGGTTGTAATTTTTCATAAAAGCTATGCATTTCTTACACACATGGCAAAGTGTGTGACCGAGAGCTCTGACATCTTCAAGTCTATTATCTTATTTATAAAGTCTATTATTTGTCAAGCCTCCCACATGGAGGGGGGGTCCTCAATGCCCCCACCAGGCCACTGAGCTGCATTCATATTCATAGGCGTGTTTTAACGCAGCGGGCCCGGGGAGGGCGAGTGTGCCTGCTGTATGTGCGACATAAAGGGGGCTGCGTTGTTGAATGGTCGGGTTAAGTCAATCCATCAAAGTGACTCGTAATTGAGCGGAGCATCTTTAAAGCATATGGCCTGGAAACACTCTCCCTCTGGCCGCCTTTGTGCGCTCAGGCCCGCCGGGCGGTGCGCCACGGAGAACCGCTTGTCTCCATATTGTGCGCTGCTGCTGAGTGGCCCCTGGGGAACACACACACACACACACACACACACACACACCAGGTTGTGTTTCTCACGGGAAAAAATACACGCAGGAGGTCAAGAGCCAAATCGCTGTTGTTGCGCCACAATCCTCCAAAACACGCACGCTGTAATGCGGAGAACTGAGCTTTAAAAAGAAATATGAGCAGATGATAAAAATGATTCCTTCCTTATATTAATATATTACATAGAAATAATGTATAGACGTCTGCGACATTCTGGATATTTGAAACTGTTTTTTTTATTTTACACTGCCAGTATAGTTTACATTAGCCTACAATTTGTACAGCTTCCGATTCTGAAGGCACTTCTAGGTTTTACAGAGCATTATAAATATATTAAATCGTCATTTATCACAAGCTATTTGCTACTCATGTTCTGTGTGTGATTATCATTTTCAGAAAAATTAATAGGATATCAAAACACGCTGAAACCAGTCCGCCCGAAATATTAAAAAAATGATTTGTAGAAGACTGTTCAACCATTTCAGAATCAAATCAAACGTGCGGTGCAATGTGTCAGTGATTGGAGCCAGAAGAAGCACCTGGGTGCCTGCTTCCTTGCGTTTGAACTTCTGAATGTAACGTGTCACGCGCTTTCTGAGCACGCGCTTGTTCTTCAGCAGAACGCAGAGGCCTTTATCTCTCAGCTCAAAGCGCAGCGATGGTTGCTTCTGGATAGTTTGCCGTATGTCCGTGCGTAAACGGATCCAATCCTCGTAAAGCCAGATGCCTGCAAACATCGCATTATTTGGCACTTCACACGGTGCCCCCCCCCCGCCGCTAGTCATCCACGTCAATCTCCTCCTCTTCATCCTCTGAGCAACACTTGCTGCCCCGCCGTTCTGTATACGAGGACGACGCGGGCGAAGGGGCCATGTGCGCCGTGCTGGGGCCGAGGTCTCGGGGGGATCTGGAGGAGACTGGCTCGGGCTCGGTGTGGCCTGGCGTGGACACGGCCCCCGCGCCCATACCGCCGGCCGCGCACTTCTCCAGCTCGGCCAGTTTGGAGAGTTTCTCCAGGGCCACGGCGCCTGCGACCTTGGCGGACTCCACGTCCGCTTTCATCTCCTCCAGGTCCCGCTTTAGCTTGGCCCGCCGGTTCTGGAACCAGGTGATGACCTGCGCGTTGGTCAGACCAAGATGTTGGGCGATCTGGTCCCGGTCCGCCGGGCTCAGGTATTTCTGGTACAGGAAGCGCTTCTCCAGCTCGTAGATCTGGTGGTTGGTGAACGCCGTGCGGGACTTCCGCCGCTTCTTATTGGGGGTGTTCCTCTGGCCGAAGAGCGCCAGGCCGTCTCGGCCTAAGAGAACAGGGACAAATTAGGTCATGTAGCCTATTTCGGCCTATGTGGAAAAAATATTCCATAAATATTACGAGTCACCAAAAACTTTGGAGCTGCTCAAATTCTGCTGAGGTTTTTTTCAGCCTATGATCCATTTCCCTGCATGGTAATAATTATTCATTAAAACTAATTCAAACGCAATTTGAAATAGTGAATGGTTTAAAGAAGCCTAGGCTATAGGACGCTGCTCCACCAGATATTATTTCATATGTGTAAAACAAGACTCCCATTGATTTAAATTACAGTTATTTTTCTTATTATGACAAATAAAGTCTGCTCCGCGTTTCTGCATTAACGAGAAGTTTCTGAGTGTTCATGAAAGGATTCTTCTGTTTTTCTGAATTAGCACAATTAGCACAAGGCTGAATACCAACAACATGGCTACTGTTTCAAATCAAAGACTACAGAGCACTCACATAAGAACGTGGCACTATGGGAGGCACGTAGCTGTCTGTCTGTCTGTCTGTCTGTGTAGTTCCTTGCTGAGGCTTTTATTTTATAATACAAATATGTCATAATTCAGAATAAAATGCTTTTTATGGTCACTATACACATGTACAACGAGGTTAAAATCAACTCCTTGCCAGTGCCAACATGTAAAATACTCTAAATATAGCAACATGGAATATAATAAGTAGCTAGTTTAAAAAAGGTGCACATTTCTGAGACGCTATATCCATCCATATGTGTATGTATATATGTATAAATGGTTTGTGCACCCGTTTTAAACAGTATATAGTGGTGATCATATTCAATGAGTAATAGATATTATACAGTAAGAGCAATGATATTGCACAGTATACAAATATTGCACATTTCATATTTTATTAATTCTATCTATTTAGATCTATCTATCTATCTATCTATCTATCTATCTATCTATCTATCTATCTATCTATCTATCTATCTATCTATCTATCTACCTATCTAACTCGTTGATGCAGAAAAAGAAGAACAATACTATTGAAAATATATCTCCGAATTTCTGAGATAATTATCTCATTAATTCAGAAAACAGCAAAAATCAAGTGTTTTTTTTCCTCTCTCAAGGTAATGCATTACGCTTTAATATATATATATATATATATATATTTTAAATTAAACACTTTTATTTTAGTAATACATTACAGCTATACTGTTATAGGCCTACATGTATTTACTGTTGAACTATAATGGCCTAATAAAGCGAATGTTACGTTATTAGATCATGTGGCAGGCTTTTCTTTAACACACAACAAGGTGCCACATTATTCTGGAATCACAATTAAAAAATAAAAATAAATAGTCTACAAGATGTCGCGACTATCTCTCCTTAAAGCACGCGGCCTCCAACTTGAGTATTTATTTATTTGTATACCAGTTTTCAGAAAAGGAAATACTGCTAATACTAGTAAAAAAAAACAATAGCGGACGTGGCTATAATTCCCATTAAAAAACCAAGTCTCCTACCCTCGGCAGCCTGCAGGACGCTGACCTCCAGGCCCTTGAAGGTTTTGCTGGCCAGCTCCTCCAGCGCGCAGAGCGGGGACGTTTGGCTGAGCAGCGGCCGGCCGGGCAGGCTGTGACCCGCCGGGGGCAGCTTCTCTGCGGGAGAGATGGTGTGCGCCCCTACGCTCAGGGAGCAGCACTTTCTCCCAGACGGCTTATTGAGGATGTCCTCGATGCTGAACGGCGTCAGCGGCTTGTTGGAGTTCGCCGGAGGAGGGAGCTGATCCAGGGGACTGCGCCTCCTCTCCCCGAGCACCGCTGGGCCTTTGGGGTCGTCCTTAGAGTTCATCTCGGCTCGGCTCGGCACACCTCACTATGGTGAATTTAGAGACGATTTAAGGCCGGGACGAGCAGACAGGCTGTGGCGAAGTGAAACAGAAAGCTAGTCCGCCCGGGTCACAGGTGTTTCTGCAGCCGCATGTCGGCCGCCGAGCTGCAGGCTGCAGGGACACTTTGGACTCCCAGTCCCTGCGCGTCTCCCAGCCACTTTTCCAGGGTGACGCACAACGAGGCACGAAACGAACCCATCCGGTGGATAATGGTGCGCATACACAGCAGCGATTGACCACCACAACTTACTAATGCAATGTCTCTCTCTCTCTCTCTCTCTCTCTCTCTCTCTCTCTCTCTCTCTCTCTCTCTCTCTCTCTCTGTAATTAGAGGGCACTACGGAGGGGAGGAGTCCAATTAGAAAGTAGAGCAGGCCCACTTAACACGTTTCCTCTAAAATCAGATAACTTGTCACAAAGCAAGCAAATGTTGTCTCCGCGTGATATTTTCCTAATTTGCATACGCGGCATAATTGGCACCGCGTGTCTGATCACCGGGCGAGCTCGTGCCAATTTGGATAAACCCTGTCTGCGTCCATCTTCAGGCCAATTACGCTCCGAACCGCAAATGATGAACTCCCATCACGCCGGAATAAAAATAAAAAATGAGGGCGAGTGGAAAATCAGAGAGCGCACGGTGTTGGAGACATTTATCAGCACGATGTCATGGAGAGAGAGACAGGCAGAGTGACGGAGGAGGGCATCTGAGCACCCCCCCCCAAATACACCGAGCTATAACTCAGTAGCAAAGAGCGCAGCTCCCCACAGGCAGCACGGAGGGCCGGAGAATAACTCAGCCGCTTATGAAAATAACTGCAACATATTTAACGGTTTTCATATTCTTCATTTATAACTTCATATAAAATCCGAATATAGAGACAGGAAGCAAATACTACAAACAGGAATCTCTTTTTAGAAATGCCGTTTCTTCTTTCTCCTACATGTAATGTGTTACAATGTAAACAAAAGTATGAAATTCATGTTTTTGTTTTGTTTTCAAGGTTGTTTTCAATAATAAACGGTCGATGCTCAAACTAAATTGGGAAAAAACATAAATGTTGTCAATATGATTGGTTTATTCATATCTTAGCCCTAGCCCTTATGGATTGTTATTATTATTATTATTGCATTTTGGGACATGGAAAAGGGATCCTCAGGAATGAAAATAAAATTATAATAACAATAACAATCCCGATAGAGGTTCATGCATTTGTAGCAGTAATCCAAAAGATGGATGGATGGATGGATAGATACATAGGTAGGTAGGTAGATAGATAGATGGATAGATAGATAGATGGGAAGATTTATGCATATATAGATGGATGGATGGATGGATGGATAGCTAGATAGATGGGTAGATTTATGGGTATATGGATAGATGAGTAGATGGGTAGATAGATAGATAGATAGATAGATAGATGGATAGATGGATAGATGGATGGACAGATTGATTAAGAGACAGATAGATGGACAGATAGATGGATGATAGATTGAAGGGTGGATGGATGGATAGATAGGTAGATAGATAGATAGATGGATGGATGGATTGGTAGATTTATGGATAGATTTAGATAGATAGATAGATGGATGGATAGGTAGATAGATAGATAGATAGGTAGATAGATGGATAGATTTATGGATGATAGATACACAGATAGATTGATGGGTAGATAGATAGATAGATAGATAGGTAGATTGGTAGATTATGGGTATATAGATAGACAGATACAGATGGATGGATGGATAGAGCTTGTCTATCAGTCGCCCCCCCCCCCCAGCTAAACATTTAGTAGCAGGCCATAAAGAAGATGGCTGATTGATGAGAGGAGTTTATGGAAGCCATCTGCAGTCACAGCCTTTTGGAGCTCTGACAAAGTCCTCGGACAGTTTTATTTGGTAATTTACTCCTGCTTTGGTCATGCTGTGACATTTGATTATACGCCTTGTCTTGGATCTTTTCAGAGCGGGCCTCCCGCCTGCACCCAAGCCTGTTTTATTCTCCATCAGTGAACTCTACATCCGTGCTGATGGATGTGATGTCTTCATCTGATACCCGCTCCCAAATGGACCAACATTCCCTTTTCCACGTAGGTTTTTAATTTCATCTTTGGGATGTGTAAAGGGCCGACCCGGGGGCTGTGAGCTGCTCTGCTGGAAATATCAACCCCTGGAGCTCCACAGGCCCCCGCTGCCAGAGAGCTGCTTAATCTATCAAAAAAAAAGACATCGGCTTAGCTTTCCCATGTTCCCCTGTAACTGTTAATACTCACAAACAGGAAGACATTTCACACTTCATGTAATTCAAGCATGTTTGTTGAAATCTCCAAGACCAAACAACCAAAATTCAAAATCTTTAACGCTTTACAATACGGGACACAAAAATATGAATATAGTCACTGTGAGGGACCAAGCAGTTAAGGAAGAGGAGTCACAAGGGAAGTTCAAAAGTAAGATCTTTTTATTTGCCAAAAGTAAAGAAGGTTTTTGGGCCCGTAAAAGAGGTCAAATAAACAGACGGTAACTAAAGCTCTGAACATAAGACTCAGCAAAATACAACTGACCTGCTAACAAAGAAACAAAGGGGACTTACATATTGGCTGATCAGACCAATTTTAACACACAGGGGGAGACAAACAACTACAGAAACACAAATAATGCAAAACCTACCTAAAAACTTATCCCAAATAAAATGTACTTTTACCTATCTTAACTCAACAAAAATGACTCCAAATGAATCTAAACCCCAGAATATCTAAGGAGAGAATAAAGCTACCCCACCCCAGACATATCAAGCAGTGGTAGTGTCCAATTAGGCCACCTCCCCTATAAAGCTGCTCCTTCTCCAAGCGCCCCCCTTTAAGCGAGCAGACTTCCTGGGTCCCTCCCGGGTGTGGACTCCAGCAAACGGTTATATAACAGAATGGTAATCCAACAGTAACTAATGGTGCACGCTCCCTATAAGATACTTCTGTAAAATCAACTAAATAAAGTATGATGTATGTGAAATGAACCAAGTGTCCTGTAAGTTATTTGTGACTGAATCAGTGTTTGCAACAATTATATAATGTGTATAAAAAAGCATATAAACTAAACCTAAGGAAAAATATAAGTGTATGAGGTCACCACTCTGAAGCTGGTTGTGTGGCCATGGCGATGGCCATCACAGTCACCAAGGAACAAGTAAGAATGACTGAGGAATGATGGAATAATGAGTCATTCCTGAGAATAGGAGGATACATAAGGCTATATAATTATGAGTTCCTAGAAAACCAATCAGGAGATAATATATTGATAAATAATGAGGTAATGATTAGTTCATAAATATCTGGTAATCAATCATCCGCTCGGCAGTTATCTGCTGTTTATTGACAGTATGCATACTGTTTTAATATTTTAACCCTTGTGTTGGCTTCCCGTCAAAATTGAAAAACACTTTTGTTGACGCTTTTTATCGATGTTTCTAACTTTTTCTTATGTTTTTGTCCCTTTTTTCAACACTTTTGAAGCTTTTTTCAGTGTTTGTCACTTTTTTTGACGTTTTCAACACTATGTAACACTAACTTATTAAGTTTAGTTGTACAGTTATTTTTGGAATTTATGGTCAATAAAGCTCATTTATAGGAAATTATACCTAATGTTTGAGATAGAAAAGCAGAAATTAGAAATTATTGAGACTAAAATTAAAGGAATGGATGTTGATGATAATCACAGACTGGAATATGTCAACTTTTACTCAATACTATTTCAAAAACACTTCCATTTGTTTTACAATGCTATAAAATTGAATAAGACGCCCCAAAATTAATGAAAGTAGAGATTTGTACTTGGCAAAGAGCGTTGGGTGGAATCAATCATGTTATTTTGGGGAATTAAAAAGAACATTGATATAGGAAAACATGAGGACAACATGAGGACAACATGAGGACAACATGAGGGCAACATGAGGGCAACATGAGGACAACATGAGGACAACATGAGGACAACATGAGGGTTTAGACATTTTTCTGTAAATAGACATGCCATTTCTTACTGTATTACTTGAATTTACAGTAATATACCGGCTGCAGTGTAATGTGTGAAACAAAGTTTTCCACACCATGATGTAACAAGCAACTGCATATACTGCCGTATTAAACTCATAATATACTATATACACTATTATAAAAGGCAGAGCCTTTTAGTGTAATTTGTTGCTATGAGAAGAGAAGTATGCTGGTAATGTCATGTTGTCCCATCCGGTCGTTACTTCAGTCATGCCTGGATGACCCCCGTGGAGTTAGTAGGTGCTACATACAAACATTATATATAAACTATTAACACATTTTATTAATGCTATAATCTCTTACCAGTTAATAAGGCATCAGAACATTTAATGCCTTGTTACTACCCGACCACATATCTGGCAGTGGAAGCTGCAGGACATTGCAGCTTATTAATGGGTAATTAGGGACTTTGATTTGATTGCAGTTGATGCACTATGGGCATGGACTATGGACTATGAGCGGTCGTCTGCCAATCGGAAGGTTGGCGGTTTGATCCCTGGCCCTGCAGTCCCATGTCGAGGTGTCCTTAGGCAAGACACTGAGCCCTGAGCCTTCGGAGAGTAACAGTGTGTGAGTGTCTGTACTGCAGCCACAGTGAATGATGGTTCCTGTACTGAGTTTCAGGTATTATTGAGTCTTTACATTACATTAGTGAAATGTCCATCATGCAGTTTTTATTATCCAAAAGTTTCAATTTCACATTGCAGTACTCAATTTCTGTTATGTATCCTTTATTAGTCCCACAAGGGGAAATTACAATATACATATACGGTATATATATATATATACAACATTATGACCTGTTCAACAACATTTTACAAAGTTTTTTTGTGTTCTTCTTGCTTGGATTTAAATATGTTTTTCATTCTACTTAAAGCAAACAATGACCACTTATAGTGAATTATAACCTGCTTGTAAGATATTATATCTACTTGAAGTCAGACAAGGAAGCAGTATAGATGATGTCCAACTTCTGGTATAAGTTTGAATACATACTGTATATTTTGCGAGATACAACGGATACAGATGTAAGCTTTGTGCTATACTCCAAGTGTAGAGTTGGCTAAATGAGTTGGTCATAAATAACAGACAGAGCAGATTTTCCTGGTGATTCTGTATGTTCTGTAGAATAATTTGAATAATGCTATAATATAATCTCAGGTTGATTAAAAGCCAAGCTGTTAGAACATCTTGCTCCAGACTGCGTCTCTTTCTACCAGACTGCTGTCTTCGCTGACTGTGGCCCGTGACTAAAGTGATTTATTCATCACTGATGACTGATGTGTTCGTTACTAGTGAGCAGTGCCACCCAACCTCCCCCCCCGCCATGTCCAGCTGCAGACTGGAACAAATCGCCGCTTTGATGAGAAAAAAAAAGTCTTTCTCCAATTTCAATGTTCAGTATTTTTCACTTCTTGACTTGTATGGCTGAATCTGAAAGGCGAGGAGATGTTTTTTTATGTCCTGTATAAGAATCTAGACTGGGCCCCATGAAACTCATAAAACAACCAGTGGAGGACTTCAAAATGTCCTGTTTTCATTTCATTTAAAGAAAGAAAGGACCAATTTATTGAATTTCAAGTCCCGGAAATCTGTTATTTCTGTACTTATGATTGTAAATAGAATGAAAAATGATTTTATCAGTTGGTGTGCAAACAATAAACAGAAGGTGTTTGACTCTATGTGCTTTTAAGACAAATCTTTTTTATAGTGGAACCCATATCATGACTCTTTCAGGACTAGAAAAGACTTCATTTGGGTGCAGTTGTTTTATTTTCTTATTGTTTATCTGTCTGACCAAAGGTGATATATAGAGTCACCACAACTACATGAATAACTGGCATTTATTAGTTTAGTTAACATGGACCATAATGATAGATATAGTTACATAAAGAGAAGCAGTGCAACAGATTCCATGTGTACAGAGCATCTAGCTGAAGCTCATATCCTGGTAAGGCAATCATATGAAATTTAAAAAGTCTTTTCAAAAAGATTCATGATAAAAAGATTAACATGAATCCAACATATTATTACCACATATAAATCCCCACTGTGGATAGGCTTACAGATACAGTTAATCCTGAGGATTTACTGTGGCCACATGTTTTTTTTAAATGGAAACATGTTTTATTAAAGCATGTTATTAGGCTATTTCAAAAGCTTAGTATTCCATGCAAAAAGGTATGTAAAAAGGCTTTAGGCCGCCCCTACATGCAATTGTAGGCCCAGTTTAAAGGTGCAGTAGGTGAGACTTATAACACTAGCTTTCTGCTACATTTACTGAAACTGACCCTGTGTTTGAGTAGAACTGCATTAGACAGGTAATAAAAAACAAAGAAAATCCAGCTTCTTCGGCACCACTGATTTGCAAAAATCCAGCGCTCCCTGTTCAGATGCACCAATCATGGCCATGGGGGGTGTCTAACAGCATGTCCATCACTGCTCATGCATATGCATTCATTCTCCCTTTTGGGGGGAGGGGTTTAGGAGACCGTTTGGGCTTTAGCAGAAAGGGGGGGGAGGGGCTGAGAAGTTGTCGATGTTCAAATTCTTTGGCTAAATCCTGGATCTTCCCAATCCTACCTACGGCACCTTTAATATGCACCTTTATTTTCTACAATATATACAGTATATAGTAGGGCTCCATGCTCTATCTCTCTTTCAGTTGAGGGATCCTTAAAAAAACATTAGTCTACTGCTGATGTGCACTGACTTTCTCGGTGGCAGGTCCTAAGCTCTGGAACTCTCTCCCTCTCAACATTAGAGCAGCTTCCTCTATTGAGAGTTTTAAATCACTTTTAAAAACTCATCTCTTTGCACTGGCTTTTAACACAAGCTGAGCTGTGATATTTTGTTATTGTTATTGATTTGAGTAAAGCTTTTTATCTGTTGTCTTTTTTTTTGTTTTTGCATATTCTGTTTTAGATGGGTTTTTTCCAGTTATTTGTTACGCTTTTTTTCTTATGTTGTTATCTATAATTGTACAGCACTTTGGGGCAGTAGTGACTGTTTGTAAATGTGCTATAGAAATAAACTTTGTCTTGACTTGACTTGACTTGACTACTAACTGCTGTAGTGCCCACTTGTGATGGTTAGTATTGTCCCAAAATGAACACTTATGTTAAAACACTTACCGCCTCTCAAAATCTGACAAAAATCTATTAATCTGACCTTTGTTGATCACAAAAACAGACAGATTCAACAACTGCTCGGGCTATTTCTCGTTTAAAATTTGAGATCGTATTCCGAACAAGCCGCCATCTGGCCGTCATTAAGCTCGGTTGTGAAATCTGGCAGAAGCCAGACCCACGGGATGCGTTCGTCCAATCAGCTGCCGGACAATGTCCCTGGTTCCTCCCCTTTCCGCCTTGTAGTCAAGATGGCGCAGGTTTAGTGTGCGTAGGGTCCATCGTTCCACACTGAACATTTTGACCGTTTTAAGGGGGTCATCCGGGTACTTAGAGTGCTCAGACTTTTTGTGTTATATACACTATATACTTACAACTAAGTGTTTGAAGTGTGCAAGTATAGACAGTTGCAGAATCTCTACAATACAGGTGAAGAAAACAAAAATACACCAGGTTGAAATAAACTGGAATCCCCATTTAATGACAATCAAGAAATCTCAAAAGGATGCTTTATTTTCTCTGAAAAGTAGTTGGCGGTCATCAATAGACACAAATATCGTTACTGCTTGAGCAGCATGCCATTTTTCAACGAGAACTGTACAGGAAAATCAATATTCAATTAAAGGCATGGTGTTTAGCAGCATCGGACAAAAACAGAGGCTCTTTAATGCCGACAGCCTCAGCTAATTGTAATGGTTTGACAGGAAACTCACATCACCAATTAGCTGCTCTCCTCTGGACAATAAAATACTACAATAGTGAAAATAAATACAGATTTCAGGGAAGCTGGACTGTATTGACAGCATTCCTCCATAATGTGTGTGTGTGTGTGTGTGTAACTACAATTGTCCAATGAAATAATGGCCATGCATCATACAGATGCTTTTCGAAGATTTATTCTCTCTCTCTCTCTCTCTCTCTCTCTCTCTCTGTCTCTGTCTCTCATAACAATGTAAAAGACATATCAACAAACCTTACACACATTTAAAACAAATGAAAGATAATTAATGTATGCACTTCTTGGGCCACATGCAGAATAAGGTTATTGTATTATTGTCATCTATGTTGATTCTGACCCATAATGCCATGTTTATAGCCTTAACTAAACTCTGGTCATGTGACCCATTACACTCTACATCTTTCTGTAAATCGGGAAATCTCTGTCCCCACACATGCGCAGTACAGCAGCTGGGGCATTTCAAAATATTTTTTTTTTATTACAAATGAGATCATGGATGGTAAACATGTAGCTTTAAATTTAAGAGTGTCAGTGTTTCTAAAGTTGGATTACTTCTAATGAATTGTAAAAACAAACCACCTGGTGTTGACTATCTCGGATACAAATTGCTTAAGCCAATAGTCTCAATCATTGCTCCTACTATTGCACATATAATTATATATATAAAATATATGTTTGCAAGCATGGAAAATATGTAATGTTGTATAATACCTATACCTACCCATAATACCTACAGTATATATATAATACCTAAAATGAGAAAATGCCTTTCTCTGGATCAAACAGTAGACCAATGAGTTTATTATGAACAGATTTAGTATTATTTTTTTAAATACCAATTTAATTACCAATTTTCAGCATGAATGCAAAGAAAAACACTTGAGAAAAGAAAAGTCACTGCCCTGACTCAGATGGTGGATGACTGTTTCAAGGATATGGAGGAGAGGAATATAACAAGTGTTGTGATGCTTGATTTCACTGCAGCATTTCGTATAATTGACCTCATCTCACTGTTAAAAAACTGGAATGTTATGGTTTTTCACAAATCGCATTATTAAGGATGAAAAGTTATTTGACTGACTGAAGACAATTAGTTTACTTTAATGGAAGCTTTTCAAAGTTAAGGATTGTGGAACATGGCGTGCCTCAAGGAAGTTGTCTTGGGCCACTCACAATCTTTACCAATGATGGGATCATCAGCAAGCATTTCAATGTTTGCGGATGATCCCACTATATATTTATCAGGAATACTGAACTACAGAGAGAGCTACAGTCAGTGGTGACTGGATCAGGAGTAACAAACTTGATCTCAATGTATCTAAAACTACCAGCTTAGTGGTTGGAACAGATTTTTTTATGTTCCAAACCGAAACTTGAACTCAGTGTAGAGCAAGGAGAAGAGGCTAAACTTTTGGGAGTGATGATTAACAATAGATTGTGTTGGGACAAACCTGTTCAGGAACTGGTAACTAAAATGGGCAACACCTTGTCAGGTATTTCAGGCTTTGTTTTTTTCACACCTGCACTTCAACAATTAATATGGCTCTCTTGTGTGGGTTTCTCAAATGGCAATAAAATGGATGAAAGCCTCTCCTGGTCTAACCCTTGTGTTGTCTAACTCTTGTTTTTTTTGCTTCAAATTTTCAAATTTAAAGTTTTGAAGCAACACTTTTGTTGCTTTCTCCAATGTTTTTTCTCTCCACTTTTTTTATCTTCTTGCCATTTTTTTCCGACATTTCTGAAGGTTTTTCTGACATATTTGTAACTTTTCAACGTTCTTTTGCCATTTTCTTTTTTCAAATGCTATTAAATTGAATGAAACAACCAAATTCAATGAAAGGAGTGAACTGATCATTTACATTACTTGTGAAGAGCGTTGTATGGAACCATCCATGTTAATTTGGTTGCAAGAAACCCAAATTTCTGATATAGAAATTTCTTAAAAGCGGGTCAAATTTGACTTGAGGACACTAGTAGGGTTAAAGTTAAAAATAGATCTGTGTATTCACTAATGTTTTTTTTTTACATAATGTTATAACAACTTACACATCTTTTACTCAAGTGAAAACAAAATCAATTCAACGTTCAGTCAGGTACAGAACAATGTGTGAATGGAACTTTCTCCCAAATACTATCAAACAACAAAACAGTATGTTTAAAAAAACAATCATTTAAGATATATATTTATATAAAGAAACTTCAAAATCTAATTTTGAGAGAGTCTGTTATAGGATCTTCTTGTTATGACTACTTTCTATATCTATTCAGAGTAGCGTAATGTCTTTTTCTTTCTTTTTGATTAATTGTGTCAACTGTAAAATTCAAATAGGATTTGTATTTTTGAAATGTTGTGTAATGTTGTGTAATATTGTCTAATGTCAGTGTGTGTACGGTGTGTAATGTGATGTCGTAAATTGCATTGTCATACGACAGATTGTAGGACCCCAGGAAGAATAGCTTTTAGCTTATGTTGAAGCAAATGAGGATCCAAATAAAAATACACACACACACACACACACATTTTGGAAATTATTATAATTATAAACTTGAGAATGAGCATAATATGAGTACTTTAAATGAACAGCATTACATTTTTAACCAAACATTATTTCAAGGTGTTATATTTTCTGCAAATATTTTACCATGTGTGCGCATGCGTTTGTATGTGTGTGTGTGCGACTTAAACAGTTGCACTGGAATGAGACTGCAGTCAGCTCAGATCTGGATGGTCTCTCTTAACTTAATGATATGCGTTGATGGGCGTTGTATTGCGCAAGTTCTCTTGGTGTGCATTAGTGCAGGTTGACTGCCTGTCAATGGGCGGTTACAGCTGTCACTCAATGATGATATCATTAAAATGCCCCAATGAATAAAAGAGTGTGCTGAAATCAGAGGTGGGTAGAGTAGACAAAAATTGTACTCAAGTAAAAGTACTGTTACTTCAGAATAATATGACTCAAGTAAAAGTAAAAGTAGTCATCCAAATAATTACTTGAGTAAGAGTAAAAAAGTCCTTGATGAAAAAACTACTCAAGTAGTGAGTAACTGTTGAGTAACGTCTGATTTATTTCTTAACACAAGCATCAATCAGACAGACAAAAATACAAAATAATCATCTTTAGGCAAATTATAGTTCATCCAATCAATATAATAACTTAAAATTAATTTATTAATTACAAAATAGCTTAAGTGAAGAGACTTAAACATCAAATTTGGATGGATACTATACATGTATATATATACAGTGGTGTGAAAAAGTGTTTGCCCCCTTCCTCATTTCCTGTTCCTTTGCATGTTTGTCACACTTAAGTGTTTCGGGAACATCAAACCAATTTAAACAATAGTCAAGGACAACACAAGTAAACACAAAATGCAATTTGTAAATGAGTGTGTTTATTATTAAAGGAGAAAGAAAATCCAAACCATCATGGCCCTGTGTGAAAAAGTGATTGCCCCCCTTGTTAAAACATACTATAACTGTGGTTGTCCACACCTGAGTTCAATTTCTCTAGCCACACCCAGGCTTGATTATTGCCACACCTATTCACAATCAAGGCATCACTTAAATAGGAGCTGCTTGACACAGTAAGGTCCACCAGAAGATCCTTAAAAGCTACACATCATGCAGAGACCCAAAGAAATTCAGGAACAATTGAGAAAGAAAGTAATTGAGATCTATCAGTCTGGAAAGGGTTATAAAGCCATTTCCAAAGCTTTGGGAATCCAGCGAACCACAGTGAGAGCCATTATCCACAAATGGCGAAGACATGGAACAGTGGTGAACCTTCCCAGGAGTGGCCGGCCGCCCAAAATTACCCCAAGAGCGCAGCGACGACTCATCCAAGAGGTCACAAAAGACCCCACAACAACGTCCAAAGAACTGCAGGCCTCACTTGCCTCAGTTAAGGTCAGCGTTCATGCCTCCACCATCAGGAAAAGACTGGGCAAAAATGGCCTGCATGGCAGAGTTCCAAGGAGAAAACCACTGCTGAGCAAAAAGAACATCAAAGCTCGTCTCAATTTCTCCAGAACACATCTTGATGATCCCCAAGACTTTTGGGACAACATTCTGTGGACCGATGAGACAAAAGTGGAACTCTTTGGAAGGTGTGTGTCCAAGTATATCTGGCGTAGAAGGAACACTGCATTTCATAAAAAGAACATTATACCAACAGTAAAATATGGTGGTGGTAGTGTGATGGTCTGGGGCTGTTTTGCTGCTTCAGGACCTGGAAGACTTGCCGTGATAAAAGGAACTATGAATTCTGCTGTCTACCAAGAGATCCTGAAGGAGAATGTCCGACCATCTGTTCGTGTACTCAAGCTGAAACAAACTTGGGTTCTGCAGCAGGACAATGATCCTAAACACACCAGCAAGTCCACCACCAAATGGCTGAAGAAAAACAAAATAAAGACTTTGGAGTGGCCTAGGCAAAGTCCTGACCTGAATTCTATAGAGATGTTGTGGTATGACCTTAAAAAGGCCGCTCATACTCGAAAACCCTCTAATGTAACTGAATTAGGACAATTCTGCAAAGATGAGTGGGCCAAAATTCCTCCAGGACGCTGTAAAAGCCTCATTGCACGTTATCGCAAACGCTTGGTTGCAGTTGTTGCTGCTAAGGGTGGCCCAACCAGTTATTAGGTGTAGGGGGCAATCACTTTTTCACACAGGGCCATGATGGTTTGGATTTTTTTTTCACCTTTAATAATAAACACCTTCATTTACAAATTGCATTTTGTGTTTACTTGTGTTGTCCTTGACTATTGTTTAAATTGGTTTGATGTTCCGAAACACTTAAGTGTGACAAACATGCAAAGGAACAGGAAATGAGGAAGGGGGCAAACCCATTTTTCACACCACTGTGTATATATATATATATATACTGTATATACACATATAGGAAATGTTCAAAACATTTGTAAAAGACAAACATCCACCTATCCACAGCAAAAACATTTTGCCATTGGTTGATTCTGACATCTTTGTTTTGGTCCGACTGTCAAACTAACCTGTCCCGCTGCTGAGATCGAGTATGGTCGCGTGACGAGACTGTACAACGCCGTTTGATTGGTGAAACACAGTCACGTGGTAGAGCCTTCAGCGGAAGACTCTCTCTCTCTGTTAAAATAAAACATTAAAATGAGACGTACGCTGGGGTAAAAACGATGACGCGTAGAATACCAAAGAGGTAAAAAGAAAAGTAAGGAGCTCATTGTAGCCTGATGTAGCGGAGTAAGAGTACAGCTTCTTCTTCACTAATCTACTCAAGTACAAGTACAAGTATAGTGATTTAAAACTACTCCTAGAAGTACAATGTTTTCAAAAACTTACTCAAGTAAATGTAACTTGTTACTACCCACCTCTGGCTAAAATAATGCTGCAGTCAGAGAGACAGAGAGAGACAGAGACAGAGACAGAGAGAGAGAGAGAGACAGAAAGGGGGGGGGTGTCTTGCTTCTTGATTTTGTATGCCTAAACATAACCGAATCTGAAGTTGTGTTGTCCCTCCTGTCTGATTGGAGCTCTTGTGTCACCTGTCCCTTGTTTCAACCTCGTTACCCTGTGTATTTAGTCTCTCGTGTCAGATCGTTGTTTGACGTGTCTTGTCTTGTCGGTGGATGTTTTTGTCTTGGGTTCCGTGTCGTGCTCTTACTTCTCGCCTGCTTGCCTTTTGGATTGCTTTTGTTGTAATTTGTGTTTTGCCTGCCAACCTCTGGACACTTTCTGTTATTGTTTAATATATTCTCAGCTCTGCATTTGGGCCCAAGCCTCACATTTTCCCTGACAGCAGATCAGCTGTGGACCACTGTCAAGCAGGTCAGGGGAGGAAATAACCTTTTTTTTAACCTCCCCACCCCCTAAGGTCATAATGTGGACTGTAGTAGTAGTTTATTTGAACATGTAAAACATTAAAATAAAAAATATATATACAGTACATACATTCATGCATACACAATTAAAATGATGATAATAAGGCAATGTACTTCTCAGCACAATGTTCCAAAATGATTGAAATTAATTAAAAACAAATTCCCATAAATACAAAATCTTATGCTTCACTTATTTACACATCATAGACACAAATGCATATATACCTACACACATTTACACTGTTTTTGTTTCTTTTCTTCTTCTTTACCATCTATCTATAGCAGATTAAATAATAACACATCCATGCTAGGTGTAGTACAGTTTATAGATGTCAAGGAACCATACAGTCATTATGTAATACTATCGCTTCAAATCCTTTTTGTATCCCTTTAATATATTCATTTTGCATGTATTAATGTGACTGATTTGCTCTATTCCAAAATGTTAAATGCATGATTCTTGCATATGTCGTTAAGATTATCTTTAATTATCTTCTACCCTATTAATATGTAAATGACGCAAATTACTAAATGTTACACGTACGGGCTAATTTGGCCGTCGATGGCTAGTTTCTGAAGTTGCATTTTATGCTGCCTTAAAGTGCTTTCTGAACTATGGTAAATATGAGTTTCCGGCTTTAAAGTTACATAAACACCCCGTGAACTCATAAACTCGTAAGCTGTTAAATAGACTGTATGTGTGTTGGGCTTGGTGTGTGCAGCCATGGATGAAGACCAGAGACGTTTGTGGTCTGCATTACTGTGTGTTTCTGGGGGGGAGGGGGGGGGGATAGGGGGGACAATAATGTCTGTAGATTTGTATGACTTCATTTATCTGTATTGAATATGTTGAACTGTAAATACTTTGTATTTTAATGTGCCATCTACCGGCCCGGGACTACGGGCAGAAATTAGCAATTTGCTACGACTTGGCACAAAACATCTATTAATGTTTTTTGTGCACTGTCCCTGTTCAAATAAATAAAATACAATTACAATGGAAGACATGTGGAAGAAGTTGGACAAAACCCATCAAGGTGCAAATATATGTTGGTTCAAAATACAAATCGAAATTTAAAAACACAAGCGAAACCCAAATTATAAATACATAGCCCAACTATATAGGAGTACCATGTATTGTAATAGCACACAATAGTTTTTACATGATAAATATCTTAAAGAAAAAGTGGAAGCTCATGAAATAGGAAGAAGAAAAAGAAAATACAAATGGCCTCAACAAGGAAAGTTTTATATTTTTCTGACAATGTTGCTGAGTTTAATGTATTTTGACAAAAATATCTTGCATCTGAATAAGACATCTGTTACTGACAGTAATGTGGACAGGATCGGCAAAATAAATACTACATTAACGGAATTTAGTCGTTAGCACATACAAGGTTGATTAGGTAGGCTATTTAAATATAAATCAACGACCAAACAACTTACCCTGGAAGAGTTATTTTTGTATTGTACAGTGGAGCCTGCACCGGAATAGACTCCACAGTGGAGGTCTGTCTCCTTGTCCCTATGTGTCGTGTGAGGGTAATACTAACTGGCCGGAGTGACTGTAGGTATTCCCCAATTCTAAAGAGGTTGTGCAGTGTCAAGCTCGACTCACCCAAGTCACATGGTCTCACGGTCGCAAAAATCCTCTGCTGTCGACAGCGAGCGGTGTCATCTTTCTCTGGGCAACCCCAGCATATCCACATGTTCAACAAGTAGTTTTTTAAAGCTCCAGCCAGCAAAGGACCTGCAAGAAAAAACAAGCACACACAGTACCAAGGCTATATATATCAATTAATTAATTAAACCTTCCAAAAGGTCTGGTAACATAAGAATTGTGAATAGAATAGTGGTAGTTTGTAGTGATGACAGATTTTCTGACTGTGAAAAATAGGGTCAATAATACCAATAAGGCAGTTTTTTGTTTGTGTTCACAGAGACACACACACACACACACACACACACACACACACACACACCCTGCCTGGTCTCAGCAATAACAGCTTGCTGCAGCTGTAATCCAATTACAAGAGCATAAGCGATTTGTTAGCCCCGGCCCATAATATAGCAGTTTCCCAATAAGCTGAGCCTGTAATAACTGCAGTGAGCCGGGGCATATACCGCATGTGACATGTTTGGGGAATACATGGATGTGTGTAATTTACAGTCTACTGCTTCTGGGTCATATTCTCAGCCAGAGTCAGTGGTCTGGTAACATCCAGTTAATCAGTATTGTATTTTTATACACTTTAGTGTAAATTCCATTAAATTAACAAGGAATACTATGGGAAGTCATACATTTAGGTTGTACAAGGAATAGGCAATCCAGTTCATTTTATTTTGTATAATGGAGCTCAGCATAAATTCAGGCAAGAAGACTTCTAAACTTAATCACATTTCTCTCTATTCTAAAACAGCTGTAGAGGCGTTTACTTTTACGTTAACCAGTCGGAAGTGGCCTTAAATTTCACGAGCCAATCACAGAATGACATCCCTGTTTTAAATCTGTCTCTCTTTGCTGCTCGGTTGTCATTTCAGGCTAAGAGCTCAGCCCTCCTCCTCCCCTTGCTCCTCCGGCCTTCCTCGGCTCCTGGTTCCTCCTCCTGTAAGACTGCCATCGGCTCCTCGGTTTGGTATTCAGGTTCCTCACACCTGATTGACTGAGGGTCAGTGTCTAGACTCCATCGGGGGATCAGCTTCTGGCTTTCTAACCCCCTAAATATCTATCTATCTATCTACAGTATCTATCTATGCAGCCATTTTTTTTTTTTTTCTGAAAGCTGACTCACATTTTACTGGTGTATTTTACAATAGCAACAGATACTACACAGCGAACCTGCTCTGGAACAGGTACTGCTCTATTAATGGTGTCCTTTTTTTTTTTTTTTTTAGGTTTTTATATAATTCTGTAGTTTCCCAGTAGTGTTTCATATGAATTCAAATCCAAATATTAACAATTTGGTCAAAGAATAAGTATGTTTTAATGCCATACAGCTGTGTCCCTAAGCCATATATATATTATATTATATATTATCCATATATTATATATATGGATTTGGACCAGGATGGCACAGTGTTGCCCTCTCTAGTACTGCACCCAATTGAGCACAGCTGCAGGGAATCTAAATCGGCATATTAGCCAGTTATATATATATATATATATTATCATCATGGGCCAGAGGTCTCTTTCTCTCCTGATTCTGGTGTAGTCCTCCGTCATGCAGCATTACGCATGGCAGTATTTATATGTTTGCAACAATTAGAGTGATTGTTAACACTTTGCCAATATCACAACCTCAATTAGCGGTATATCCCAACCCCCCGAGATATAATTTGAAGACAGAAGTCTAATAGGAGAACACATGTTATGAACAGTATTAAAGTTTGGACCAATAACGAGCACATAGAGTGTAGCGATGGAGTATAGCACAGTATTAAATACATATATTTAGATCTTTACACTGTGTTCTGCATTCATCTAATGGTAGAGTATTGGATGTTATTCTTTATTCCATGCAGTCGGGCCATCTCCTCCTCCTGCGCTCCCGTAGTGGACACTGTGATGGAGAGACAATGTCCATTAACCCTCCTGGTGTCTTCGGGTCAAATTTGACCCCTTTCCAAAAAGTTTCTACATCAGAAATTTGGGTTTCTTTCTAACAAATTTTCCAAAACAGTAACGTGGATGGTTCCCAACAATGCTCCTCACAAGTTAAATAAATAATAAGTTCACTACTTTCATTGAATTTGTGTGTTTTTGTCAATTTTATAGCATTTGGAGAAAAAACAATTGGTAAAAGAACTTAAAAAAAGAGAAAAATGTCAATAAAAGTGACAAAAATGTGAAAAGATGTCAAAAAAAGTAACAAAAATGTAAAAAAAGTGACAAATGTAAAAAAAAAGCTTTAAAAATTTGGGGAAAAACCGACAAAATTTTCAAAAGGCTCAGAAAAAATCGACAAACGTTGAAACAGTGACAAAATCACTGGAGGAAAGCCACAAAAGGGTAAAAAAAGACGACCATAACCTTAGTAAAAAGGTTTTTCAGTTTAAATTTGGACTCAGAAAAACAAAAATTTCCAAAGAATTTTAAAGGTTTATGGAACAATTATCCCTCAGGACAAGCCCAAATAGTAATGCTGGATGTAATCTTCATGATAATGTGGAATATATTGAATAAAAATGTGTGTGAGGCATCAATACTTATATTTATACTTACTAAATATTCTGAGTGACTGCTATTTCAACATTTACTTTGTGAAATCTGTCTTTAGTTCACCACCTCAACATATGCGTCACCAATTCCCATTGTCTCCAAAATGTGCGCATGGGTCAGATTTTCCATGGAGGACTGCACATTCTCCCGTCAAGTTTGTTTTCTATTAACAAAAATCACGTGGACGTATATTTTCAGCCCTGTTTTGTCAGTTTGCCTCGTTTCTAAATGAGACCCCTGGTGTTTTGCAGTTGATTGACTGTGTTGGAATGGAATGTGGAAGTGAAAAGCTGGTGAAGAACAGACCTGGCAGCATTTGCAAGATACAACCAAGCTACAAGATCTGATTGGCTGCGCTTGGCTGCCTGGATTTACTCCCACATCATGACTGTGTCCTCGAAGCAGCCTGGACACCCTGGGACTCCTGCCTTCTGACAGCTGGTGTCAATGTAGTTATTTGCCAGAAGGTAGTTGGCCATGCGGGGGGTTCGGTGCCTTGTCCAAGAGCACCTTGGCAGTGCCCAGGAGGTGAACTGGCATCTCTCCAGCTACCAATCCACACTCCAACTTTGATCCAGGTGCTGATGCAGTTCTCACTTGCTCTGCAACCCGCTTGACCTGAGACTATTTGGGGGGGAGTGATTTCAAACTGCGAGGGAGGCTTGGATGGTTGAGGTACGTGCCCTTCTTATCCATGAGCTGGTCTTTGACAGCGATGGGAATAACGCTGTTAGCGTTACTGACAAAAAATGCATCAGTTACTATAACTGAAGCTGTTTTTTCTTCGGACCGACTTGATCTCTGAGCTGAGAGGAAAAGACCTTTTTTCTTCCTTGGTTAGACAAGCGCATACATGCTGACGATTGGCTGAGGTTGAAATTTCATGGTAAGCCAATCAGAGGTAGAGTTGGGCGGGTGTTGGAAAGCACGCATAGTCGGACACACAACGATCAACACAAGCGAGTCAGTCAACAAGAGACAGGTATGGAGTTATGAAATCAAGGGGGCGGTGGGGGGGGGTGTAACTTTTCCTGCTAAAGATTTCCCACTGCAATCAGAAAACTCTAAAGTGGCTACTTGCTCTGAAGATAATCACTGTCACTCTCTCACTTCTCCCTCGCTCTATCACTCGCACACACACATGCACACACACATGCTGGCTCGACCCACAACAGCGCACAAGCATAAACATCAGGGCACTTATGTTATTTTCTCTACAAAGAGTGTATATATTTTGACACAACGACATAAGATTTAAAATGTGTCATGAGCCCGACTACTGACCAATCAGCTCATTGGGAAAATGCAGTCATTATTACTACAGATACTTATGTGGAAATCCCAACTGACTTTAAAATAAAATGACATGACATCTGTTGCCAATCGGAAGGTTGGTAGTTTGATCCCTGTGAGTCTGGACTTTGGGATTTGGCCACTGAACCCCGAGTTGCCCCCATGCTGTGCCTTCGGGGTGTAAATGTGTGTGAGTGTTTATCTGATGAGCAGGTGGCACCTTGTGTGTCCAGCCTCGGCCACAGTGTGTGAATGTGTGTGAATGGTGAATGCTTCCTGTACTAAATTAAAGCGCTTTGAGTAGTAGACTCGAAAAGCATTATATAAATACACTCCATTTACCTCATACAAACACTACTTTAGAACTCTATTCTGATGTAGTGTGGAAATCAAAAGTGAACCTTCAAAGGAAGTCTGAAAGCATTGTTGTAGACACCTATAACTATTAAGAATGTCACTATTGTGAAATAGAATTTTGTTTTTAATCCTAACAAAAAATTACTGTTGTAAATTCCAACCATAGAAACATGCTTAGGTAATAATTCTGGCACTTATTTAGAGCCTTAGCCTTATGCTTCATATGTGGACACGTTCCAACTGTTTCTATAGCTTTTTACTCTACCCTGTTTGTGTGGTTGTATTATTTAACTTGTAAGTATCACTTTTTGCTGCCACATAACCTTATTCCCCATGGATATCCCCATTTAATTTTTATGTTGGATATGATTTTGCCTGTGCCTCTGTCGCATGAACGTGCACATTCCTGGACTAGAAACCCAGAGTCAAATGAGCCGGTTGATAACCAGATTGTGACACTAGTTATCCAAAACCATTAATCTCGTGCTCAGTGAAGCCAGGTAACTGAGCTGAACATTTTTGTTTATGTCATGGTATTGCAGTAATTATTGTTTCAGAGAGGGACACGTCTGTGTTCATGGAGCATATGGCAAAACAAGCTAAATGGAAAATTATTTAAATGTATCCTTCAATTTACATTTGATTGTATCTGTTTGAAGCAACGTATGGAAGTCTTGTGTACAGTAGAGAGGGGACTGCCGTCCATATGGGATCAGCGGTCAAGGGTGGAGGACAGCAGGGTGGGGTTAATGAAGAAATAGTTGGTGGAAGGTTGGTTGACGTTGCAAGACACTCCCAAAGACACACACCTTTGTTTCCTTATGTGACTATTGCTGCACCTGATGCATGAATCAGAACCACATTCTGCAACACAGACATGGCAAGTAATAATGCTTTCACCTGTCATAAGTTTGGGGGCGATAGTGAATTACCTAACTATATCAAATGTAGAAATATACATACAGTAATATATAGAGTTTAATGTCAAGTTGCCAGAACACACTGTAGCCTACTTACATTATACAAAAAAGTGGAATTGATTGCACTTTTTAGACACGAGAAGTGCTGACAAATGGCAGTCTTAACTATTTTATCATCCCATCTCAATCATCAGCCAGTTTTTCCACAGCTTATTATATTTAACAGAATGAGGGCTAGAGATCATCTAACAGGATCAGATGTGGCCTGTCCAAAACCCACCAGAAGGGGATTCATCAAAGTATTCATCAAGCACTGTGCGTCAATGGGTTCATTACCATCAAATTAGTGCTAGGAGTCATGGAGAAGCCTTGAAATGATGTGGAAAGACAGCAGTGATGAGATTAATGATAAATACATTAACCATGTGGTAGCATAGTGCCCGGGTGATTGATCAAGTTGGCATTAGCTACATGCTAGCATGTAACATTGCTAAGACAATCGTTGGGCGCGTTAGCAACATTAGCAAAAAAAGTTGATCCTCATAAAGTGATGACACTTATTTTTCTTTAGTAGTGAAATATAAAGCCTTTTGTCTATTAAGAGATGTTCGGTAAAACACAAGGTAGCTTTTTCTTGTCAGATTAAAAGGGATCAATCCCAATAAGAGATGTCAAGCAGCATTTAACCCCTTTAGCTGTGCAGCTGTGTATGGAGAAAATGGAGGGTAAAAGTGGGGACAAAGCTAGATTTCACAGTCCAAAGGGTTTCACTGCCGTGGCGGTTCATTGCTGTCAATTGTGGGGTGGGGGGGGAATGAAACGGTAACAAAGGCTCTCTACTTCACATAGTGAGAGAAGCTGCCCCAGGCCTCGTTCATCTGCCACCAAGACAGATCCAGAGAAAGCATCGAGGGAGGGGGAGAACGCCAACATAGACAGAGGATGTACATGGATACAGATGAAGGGAATTGTTGAAAAGAAAAAATCTTTCAAAGGTGATCTTTCATGGCTATATTATGCTGCTATTTTACCTATATTACAGAAAAAGCATGACAAGTCTCAGGAGTTTAGGAGAAGTTTTGAAGCCGGTAACAGATGCTTTAGACGTAAGTGGTAAAGTTTAGTGTTGCTGCAAATAGTGTGCACGGTAATTAGAGTTGAGGTCTAGTGAAATCACAGGAGCAGCAGGAGGGTGATAGCCTCTCTGCCCTCATCACGTCTATTTCCCAGCCAGCGCTGACATACCTCACCACACAGGCACACAGGCGAGAAATTAAGAGCAGGGTGATGCTGATAGCTCTTGCTAATGTTAAAGGCCAAGTGGTTACGGACAACACGCGCACATACTACTAGTAGTAGTATATTCTTGACAACAGTGCAGTGCATATGAATTTAAGAACTCTTTTAGGAGCTTCTTTCTTCATGAATCTCAATGTGTCAAACATGAAAACTGCAGACAAAATGACCAACTGGTCACCAGTTACAGCACGTATGGCTTGCAGGAAGATGCGGAGTGGAAGTGTGGGCCTGTTAGCAAAGAGCATGTCATCAGCGTAATGGCCAGTCATTGTGACACTGTCTCCGGCCCATTGGCTTCTGTGGTCAGATTCAATTTCAGCCAAAGACTGTGGGCTGCTCTGCCATTAGCTGACAGCTACATCTCGCTGTAGACTTTGGGGGTCTGGCCAAATTTTAAGGCCAATTGACTTTTAATATGAATCACGCTGGGATGCCAAGGACTCATCCCATTGCTGGAAATTAACACCCTGGAGCACACACACACTTTTACAAATGAGCATGTGATGCACATAGACACACGCATACTGACACAAACAGTTATTAATGGCTTGACTGAGTACTGTGATTGTTTTCCTTGCAACTAGACAGCCATCATGCAGTGCTGCCTATGACACTTACAGTAAAGTCAGGCCTTTCCATTTAAGGATGTCTGCCCTGTACACTGCATGTCTCTAGCCTCTGGCTTCACCCTCCTGCTCTTTTGTTTTTAATGGCCTCTCTTCCAATGCCTCCTTGTTGGAATTATTAACCTTTTGATTCCATCCCTTCATCTCACAAGCCAGTTATTGTTCTCTCATCTCGCTAACGCACAAACACAGCTGTAGTACAGCCATGGCTCGTTAGATGAAGGGATGGAATCAAAAGGTTAATAATTCTGACAAGGAGGCATTGGGAGAGCCCTTTCCCAATTCCAAAATTTGCATCTCCTCAACCTCCCTACTCCTCAATTCTCTGGCTTGTGACCCGGGAATCCTTCTTGGCGCATCATCTTGAAGGGCATCCCTATTACTCAAATGCACATTGAGGAGCGATACGGCTCCACGGAGCAGCTATAATCGACGATACACCAATGTATCCTCTGCGGAAGTCTTTTCACCCATTGCATGTAAACAAAGAGGCGTGACAAAAAGAGAGAGATAATACATCTGCGGGCGGTGGATTGGCATATAAATTAACATTCTGATTAATAGCAGGTGGGTGACATAACACATAATTGTCGAGGAAAATATTATTAATGTTCACTAAAATGTGAACATAGCAGAGCTGCTGTCAGACAGATGGCTTCATTTGTGAGTGCATCCCCAGAGAGACACTTGAGAAACAGCAGCTTAAATGAATTGATTTTAAGGGTCTAGTAGTTGCAGAAGATAGCTGCAGTGACATCTCAGATTATTTAATAAATCATTACTCAAACTTCATGCAACGCATCATTTAAAAAGCAAATTAGCCCATGGGGAGTGTAGAGGGGCAGTGAAGTGCCCATGTGGGTCTTTAAAGGTCCCATGACATGATGCTCTTTGGATGCTTTTATATAGACCTTAGTGGTCCCCTAATACTGTATCTGAAGTCTCTTTTATATAGACCTTAGTGGTCCCCTAATACTGTATCTGAAGTCTCTTTTATATAGACCTTAGTGGTCCCTAATACTGTATCTGAAGTCTCTTTTATATAGACCTTAGTGGTCCCCTAATACTGTATCTGAAGTCTCTTTTATATAGACCTTAGTGGTCCCTAATACTGTATCTGAAGTCTCTTTTATATAGACCTTAGTGGTCCCCTAATACTGTATCTGAAGTCTCTTTTATATAGACCTTAGTGGTCCCCTAATACTGTATCTGAAGTCTCTTTTATATAGACCTTAGTGGTCCCCTAATACTGTATCTGAAGTCTCTTTTATATAGACCTTAGTGGTCCCTAATACTGTATCTGGAGTCTCTTTTATATAGACCTTAGTGGTCCCCTAATACTGTATCTGAAGTCTCTTTTATAAAGACCTTAGTGGTCCCCTAATACTGTATCTGGTCTCTTTTATATAGACCTTAGTGGTCCCCTAATACTGTATCTGAAGTCTCTTTTTATATAGGCCTTAGTGGTCCCCTAATACTGTATCTGAAGTCTCTTTATATAGACCTTAGTGGTCCCCTAATACTGTATCTGAAGTCTCTTTATATAGACCTTAGTGGTCCCTAATACTGTATCTGGAGTCTCTTTTATATAGACCTTAGTGGTCCCCTAATACTGTATCTGAAGTCTCTTTTATAAAGACCTTAGTGGTCCCCTAATACTGTATCTGGTCTCTTTTATATAGACCTTAGTGGTCCCCTAATACTGTATCTGAAGTCTCTTTTATATAGGCCTTAGTGGTCCCCTAATACTGTATCTGAAGTCTCTTTATATAGACCTTAGTGGTCCCCTAATACTGTATCTGAAGTCTCTTTATATAGACCTTAGTGGTCCCTAATACTGTATCTGAAGTCTCTTTTATATAGACCTTAGTGGTCCCTAATACTGTATCTGAAGTCTCTTTTATATAGACCTTAGTGGTCCCCTATTACTGTATCTGAAGTCTCTTTTATATAGACCTTAGTGGTCCCCTAATACTGTATCTGAAGTCTCTTTTATATAGACCTTAGTGGTCCCCTAATACTGTATCTGAAGTCTCTTTATATAGACCTTAGTGGTCCCTAATACTGTATCTGAAGTCTCTTTTATATAGACCTTAGTGGTCCCTAATGCTGTATCTGAAGTCTCTTTTATATAGACCTTAGTGGTCCCCTAATACTGTATCTGGAGTCTCTTTTATATAGACCTTAGTGGTCCCCTATTACTGTATCTGAAGTCTCTTTTATATAGACCTTAGTGGTCCCCTAATACTGTATCTGAAGTCTCTTTCCAAAAATTCAGCCTTGATGCAGAATTCCAGCCTCTAGAGCCAGTCCCACAAAGAGCTTTCCTTAGTATGTGCCATTTCTGAGTATGTAAATATTGAGGCGGAGAAAGGGGGGGGGCAAGGTGGAGGGTGAGGGGAGGGGCTTGACCAACTACCACTTTGCTCGTTTGAAAGCCATGATGTCTCTCTCTCATGGGGGGGCCAAATTCTCCGGGCGGGCAAAGCAGAGAAAGGGGAGGTAACTGTGCCCCTTATGACCTCATAAGGGGAAGATTCCAGATCAGCCCATCTGAACTTTCATTTCCTCAAAGGCAGAGCAGGATACCCAGGGCTCGGTTTACACCTATCACGATTTCTAGCCACTGGGGGACCATAGGCAGGCTGGGGGAACTCATATTAATGTAAAAAACTTGAAAGTGAAATTTTCATGCCATGGGACCTTTAAATCTGAGAAAATTATTCATTCAGGTGGGTGGAGGGGGGATTTTTAAGTCTACACGCGGATTCGGATAAAGAGTGGATACACATATTAACAATAGATAGTTTGTGTGTACATAATATACTGTATATATGTGTGTGTGTGTGTGTGTGTGTGTGTTAGTGCCAGCAGGATGTTGTTTTTCTGTCATGATTTCTGTTGAAGTAGAGCATTTTCAGCAAACAGTGCTGAGTAAAAAAACCCCGAAACGAGTCACCTGGGGAGCTCAGTTTGGGATTTAAGGCTAAACGTTTGGACTGGTGGGGGAATTAATGCTCAATCCCTTTTTATAATGCATACATTGGCTGATATTAGATACCCCTCAGTAGGCGCTTTCATCTTAAAGCTTGTAGAGCGTCATGAGTACATGCTGAACATGGTTCTGGTCCTCTGGCCTGCTGGGACATTAGTACCAGCCTGTATCCATAAAAGACCTAACTGCTGAGTTGGTCTGTGGGGTTACTTTCAATATGAAACCCCAAATATAGCCTATTATTGATGGCCTGATTGTGTGGCTTTTTAGTAAAATTAAAACGTGAAAGCATCTCTGTTATTCTCTCCAATTATGATAAACCAGTATAACCTTTACGGAGTTGACTGTACACCTGGAAATAGTCATGACATGCATTTAGGTTACTAGATTGGCATACACACTAACTCTCAAACACATACACACACACCCCATTAAACATGACATCTATGGGATGTAACAGTTTTAAGCTGATCTTAGCACACAGGTCCAATGAAGTGACACACCATGGAATAAGCTCATGCCAGACTTGAGACAAAGTCATTGTTTTCCAAGCCACAATAAGCTCTCAAGTCATACTTTTATTAGAAAAAACAAAAGGATTTAAAAGACATTCTAGTCCATGGCCTACATTACAGTAACTAATGCTGGGTCGGTTAAGATGGTCTCTGTAGCTACGTTTCCATCCACTTGTCAATGGAATTATCTGAAGTTCGGTTAAAAAACCCCTCATGTGAATAAAGCTGGTGAAAGTGTGTTTCCATCCAACGGCTTTAAAGCCAATAAAAAACTGTGGTAATGACGTCACATGCTGTTTTGCGATCAAATTGGTATATCAAATTGGTTTTAGACATTTAAGGTGATTCCATTCCTTTTCACACTGAATCACACAACATTCAACAAACTTTTGCAAACAAAGTTTTTCGAGACAAAATAGATCATGTCTACCAACACATGATCAATGTTGGACAAGTTATAGTGCTTATGTGCCAGCTGAAAGCGACATTTCAAGGTATTATAAGAAAACACAGATGCTATCAGCACATCGCTATGGCACCGCTGCAAGACTCTTTTTTTGAGACATGTCTTGCTGTTTGAGTGTCTTCCATTGACTCCAGAGGACGTCCCAAGGCTTTTCCTAACCTTTGTCGGCCATTTCCCTCGCGAGTTCCTGATAAATTAAATTCAAAAAGTCTCGTCTCCTCGTCCGTCCACTTCCAATTCCAATTCAATATCACTTGACCCTCATGTTGTCCTTATGTTGTCATCATGTTGTCCTCATGTTGTCCCCATGTTGTCCTTATGTTGTCATCATGTTGTCCTCATGTTGTCCCCATGTTGTCCTCATGTTGTCTTCATGTTGTCCTCATGTTGTCCTCATGTTGTCCCCATGTTGTCCTCATGTTGTCTTCATGTTGTCCTCATGTTGTCCTCATGTTGTCCTCATGTTGTCCTATATCAATGTTCTTTTTAATTCCCCAAAATAACATGATTGATTCCACACAATGCTCTTTGCCAAGTACAAATCTCTACTTTCATTAATTTTGGGGCGTCTTATTCAATTTTATAGCATTGTAAAACAAATGGAAGTGTTTTTGAAATAGTATTGAGTAAAAGTTGACATATTCCAGTCTGTGATTATCATCAACATCCATTCCTTTAATTTTAGTCTCAATAATTCCTAATTTCTGCTTTTCTAACTCAAACATTAGGTATAATTTCCTATAAATGAGGTTTATTGACCATAAATTCCAAAAATAACTGTAAAACTAAAGTTAATAAATTAGTGTTATGTAGTTTTAAATGTCAAAAAAAGTGACAAACATTGAACAAAAAGCTTCAAAAGTGTTGAAAAAAGGGACAAAAACGTAAGAAAAGTTAAAAACATTGATAAAAAAGTGTTGATTTTCAATTTTAACTGGAAGACAACACAAAGGTTAATTCAGATAAAAACGTGTGGATGGAAACACAGCTTGTGTCAGATTAGGTCCATACAGCCATACATTTGACCACTCATGTTAAGTAAATTTGTGCAATAACAGACACATTAATGCCTAATTAATGCTAATTTATTAACTCGTCTCTGACAGTGTCCCCATCCCATGTGTGTTACTGACTGAACTAAATGTCTTGCGTGTCCTCCGTGTGTGGCCTTCTCCCGTTTTCTTCCCATTCCCATGTCGCTGTTGAGAGGCCAGGCTGCATAGGAATGGTCTGGAACCCCCAGCCAACAACGCTTAATCCCAGCTCGTAAAGCGGAGTGACAGCGGAGATATGTTTGGACGTGAATGAGGCCGACCAAATGGCCTGAGGTCTGTGTTGACAAAGCAGTTGGCTCGTTTTAACTTGGAGCCTTTGTGACACCAGCAATGAAAAAAGCATCCTTTGTGTGTGTTGAAAGAGGATTGAGCTAAATGCTGATGGACTTAAATGACTGTAAGGATGCTGTGTTCTTGATGACTTGTTAGACAGGTGTAAATAGACCATTAAGTGAGCTATGACCTACAATAGGTGAAAATAAAGTAGGAACACTTCGCCGAGATGAATTTACAAAACCACGCTGACACCTACAAGGAAACACTGAAAAGATTTTCTCCATTCCTCCAACTTTCTCAGAACCCACAACTTTTCCTTTGCGTGCGCAGTTAAAAATGCTTTTTTTCCCGACCTCTCTCGGCTATTAAGCGCTAAGCTGAACCATCAATGCCAAACTCCTGCACCTGTTGGAAGGACACAAGATCGGATAAACTTTCCCTGCCTGCAGCCACTCGAGCTCTCCGGAAGCACGGATTGCTGTAGCTATTGTAATGTGACAGCATCTGCATGGTATGCACAAAGGGTTAACACCAGGCCAGGTGTCAGATCATGTTTAAGTCCAAATGTCAACTACTGAAGCGTCCAATTGCTTGTGAACAAAACACCAAAACAAAGATGAGTTTGATAACTACAGTTTTGATGTACTTTTATGTACTATTATAACTCTTTTATCTTTTTAGGTATGATATTGTACGACCTGTCCAGGGACAGCAGATGTAAAATAGCCTTTTGGCTAATTCTGGCACATTTTACATTTTCTATGTATTGTTAGTGTGCATTGTCCTTGTTAAATAAACCTGAAATACATAAATAAAGTTACAAAGACTAGGCTACCATGTACTGTGTAGACTTCCTACAGGAAACAGAAAGGGTTTGTCTTTAGTTGTGGTGTTGGTCAGAGAGCTCTGCGACCTGGCTCCAGTCTCTCTCCCTCTGGGTGTGAACAACAAAACGGTGCAGCAAATTTTAAACCTGCTTTTCCAAAGTGGCATCATTATTCTGCTCATTTTCAGGTTCATAATTGTATTTTGAGGTTGTAGCAAAACATGTTTACATGGTTTAATACATGAGTAATTAAAAAGCACATTGCTGCAGATCCTGTTTTCACCCTGTGTGTTTAGGTCTCTGTTTTACCTCCAGAGTGAGATGTCTGTGTCCAGCTCTTTCACTGTCTATGATTCCAGGCCAAACACCTGCCAACAATTTATATATATATGTATATTGGCCCAGGTAAATGCATAGCGACATCCAGTGTACACACAAGAAACAACTCCTAATGTCTGAATGCTCAAAACAAAAAATTTGGCTCCCAGAGTCAGTGAATGACTGGGATTTATGAAAAATATAGATACTTGACCATATGTCATTAAGAGTTATACATGCTTATAACTAATTACGCGGTGAAATGTGTAAAAATGGTAGGCTATTATAAGTATGTTTACTTACGTGCTGTGTTGTAAAGAATTATTACTAATTGAGTGCTAATAACTATACTTATACAGCACTACAAACATATATTGTAACACATTACAAATGTGTTTATAATGTATTATAGACGTAGACATAGAAACTGTTACCAAAATAGTTAACTCAGTCTTAAGTTACAATGACAAAAAATCCACTACTGCTTACTGTGTTCTGGTATCATAGCTAGGTATGAGGTCACCTGACCTCGGTAATTATTTCCTAAAAGAAAAAACTCTCTCCCTGCATATGAATAACGTAAAACTGCTTGAAACTGACAGCTATCAAAAAGTCAATAAGTCATCAATAATATCAATGTCATTATCTGTGAGGGAGAGACTAGCCATGCCACATTGCCTGAGCGTGTGAACCTTTTTCCTTGTTTTGATTTTTAATTTTTTTTAATTTCGGCACCTATATGTTAACATGTTAGAGCAGCAAAACATACACACACACACACACACACACACACACACACACACACACACACACACACACACACACACACACACACAATCTCAAAGGCTGTCTCCCAGCAAAACTAATTGGAACATTTCATGGTGGTGACCACGAGTGGCATGTGTGTCTGTCTGAGCATTATGGCTGTTATGATAATAATGAGAACAAATGAGAGCCATCCATTTCCTTTCTGGCAGCTGATTGGTCCTGATGGCCAATTTGCGCTGGGTAATCCATCTTCGAGCCCCTCCCCCCATCAAGTGACTGACGACCCGCTGGGAGATCATCAGCCAATAAAACAGCAGTACTGAGGGAGGGGTAAGGGCATGGAATATAATTAGTGAAAACATAACAACTTAATATAGCACTGAAATGAGCTCATTATAGCATAATCAATGCTATTTCTGCTACTACTAGTTGTAGTAGTACTGTGTACTACAACTACCTTCAACTGCTACTTACTACAACTACTGTCACAACTGCTACTACTATGACTGCGGAGTCCCCGTGACACCAAGCCTGATGGCGCTGTTTGACTCAGTCGGGGAACCCGGAAGCATCGGAGGCTCTGTGATTTGTGTCGTTGCTGTGGATAAAGCATGGTTAATTTATACATGCAGAGAAAAACATTTGGATAGAGGAGAAGGGGGGGGGGAGGATAGACCAGGTGTAATTGAAAGAGAAGGATGAGCCTGTAGCAGAGCCCCTTGGGGACCTGGTGCTGCTGTGCTGGCTGAAATCTGGCATCAAGAAGGTAAAGCAGAGATATCAGGAAAGGCTGGAAAATGGCAGTAAGGATGCAAACCTCCTTAATGACTCCACCTCATCCTCCACTCTCCACAATAAAAACATATTTGATCTTGTTTTGTGTATAAAGTATATGTAAAGTACTAGTATGTAAAGTATATAAAGGACTACAAATGCATTTCGTTATGCAACCCTATATATTTTCTTTATTTTCTCATTTTTTGGGCATTCCACCTTAAAAGGGTAGGACAGCTAGATATAAAAAGGAAGAGAGAGGGGCAAGACACATAGGGAAATGTCACAGGTCAGACTCAAACCCTGGACCTTCTGCGTTGAGGGATAAATCTCTCTATGAGCTCTCGCTCTACCAACTGAGCTAACCCAGCCATGTGCAGCCCTGTGTTGTAGAAACTAATGAACTTAAAGTACCACTGATACTACAATATATGTAGTACTCTTTTCTTTTGAACGGGTGTGATTTAGCAGTGTGATGGATGTGTGGATATTCTCCACTGCCCCATCAATCTTCAGCCAGGCCAGACCCACACGTCAATAACATGGCCACCAGGGGGCCTCCATGATTTCACCTTAGCACACTTAAAGTTGTCATTGTGTGTGTGTGTGTGTGTGTGTGTGTGTGTGTGTGTGTGTGTGTGTGTGTGTGTCAGGCAGCAGTGAGGGAGACGAATTAGTGTGATTGAAGCAAAACAGCAAAGAAAGGATTGTAAGGTAGGTAAGTTCTGATATCTATAACAAAACCATATACATATTCCACAATACTCCAGATAAGAAATAGAGTAAATGGACAGTATGGAGTAACAGAACACTGCATCCAAGAAAAATCAATGTCCTGCCTGTTACTACAAAATTCTGAAAATTCAAGCTGAACCCATAACATGGATACATGGAAATCACAGACTAGTCCTTTAATATCTGGACAGATGAGGAGCTAAATGAGGGAAGCCTGTGTTCCAAAATGGGGGGGGTGGATAGGTAAAACAGAGGACTTTCATCCAGAACACCGAAGATCCTGTGTGTCACATTTCCTTTGTGTCCCTAGTGTCACGTTTCCTAAAGTCAACCAGAGGTGGGTAGAGTAGCCAAAAATTGTACTCAAGTAAAAGTACTGTTACTTCAGAATAATATGACTAAAGTAAAAGTAGTCGTCCAAATAATTACTTGAGTAAGAGTATAAAAGTGCTTGATGAAAAAACTACTCAAGTAGTGAGTAACTGTTGAGTAACGTCTGATTTATTTCTTAACACAAGCATCAACCAGACCGACACAAATACAAAATAATCATCTTTAGGCAAATTATAGTTCATCCAATCAATAAAATAAATTAAAATTAATTTATTAATTACAAAATAGCTTAATTTAGAGACTTGTCCCATCAAATTTGGATGGATACTGCATGTGTAAAACATACTGTATGTAACCTAAACAACAAACATCCACCTCTTCACAGCAACAACTAAAACTAGTACAAATTTCAAAAACTTACTCAAGTAACTGTAACGGAGTAAATGTAACTCGTTACTACCCACCTCTGCAGAGGAGAGACCTATTATCTGGGATGAAGGAGACAGACGAGATCCTGAAGGAGTGGCCTTTCCTCTTTCTGGAAACTGGAATCAGACTTCATTTCAGGGAACTTTGCGGTGTCGTGATTGATGAAGAATTTGAAGACTCCACAGCTGCCAAGTGCCGAAGAATCCTGCAGTACTTTACATTTTTTCAAACTGAGCCATCCAGCACAGCAAGCACCATTCTAAACCAAACCATGGAAAGAGGTAATGAAAATTGTGCGGCTGTTGATGCTTTGCTGTTTAAGCATTTTAAATAGCAGAAAGGGAAGAGGTTCCTTAATGTTGATGACACAACCATTGCAACTGATGTTGACCACAGCAAGCTACCATGGACACCCTGCATTGGTTTCTGTGGTAGGTTGTGTCTAAAAAAAATCCATCAGTCGTTTTAACAATTTTATGTTAAGTAAAAAGGTCAGAAGTGCAACGTACACTGCAAAGTGAAGTGGAAGAAATTGTTACTTGTTTCCATTTATTTTATCTTGGCATAGTTTTTGTTTGGCGGGTTAGACACAATGTGCTGTTCAAGAATAGGTTCAGCTAGCAGTGTGTAGAAAACAGCTCCTGGCTTACTTAAACACAGTCACGTGGTAGACTGGGTTAGGGTTAGGGTCACGTTGGATCCATTTGAAGCTAACATTTTACTGTCAATTGATCTTGTACTGTTCACAACCCTGATGTTCATGTTAGCAGTGGACCAGGTCACAGATAACGGCCAGCTGCCAAGCTTCACCAAGGCGTTCCAGCTGATGTTCTGTTCGTACACAACGTTGACGATCCAGTGGAACTTGCAGCTACACTTGAGTTCTTACAGAGGTACGTATTTAGCATTGCTTTGAGAGGTGGCAATTATTTTTCAGCCCGGCTTGTAAAGGGGATTGTGAGGATGACAATTTTAGTTAAAATAATAGTTAATAGTATGTATGTAAAGTTGAACCCTATAAAACTAATGCAATTTACCTTAAAATTTTGTCATTTTACATACATTTGTATGTAACAGAAGAAACTGGAAAATACTGTAAACGTAAAACATTATTCTTTGTATAAAAATTAGAAATAAATGTAAATTTTCAGTATTGGCAAAACATTTTAAAAATGTTCATAAAATGTTCCTAATTTGATGGATTTTTGCACACATTGTTTAACATGGTTATTTTCCTTAAAATTAAGTTACAATGAATTTTAATGTAAAATGAAACAAATCTAAAAAAAAAAAAAGAAAGGTTAATTAAGTACAATGACACTTAACTGTGTCCTCCTCCTAATTTGTCTGTGTGTCTGTCTATGTGTCTGTGTCTGTGTGTCTGTGTGTCTATGTGTCTGTGTGTGTCTATGTGTCTGTACAGTATGTGTGTGTGTCTGAGTGTAGGTGTCTGTGTGCGGGAATGTTGTCTTTCTGCAAACACTATTATGCTATTATTACCACACAAAGTTACAACATTGTTACATTTTAAGCACTTTCACTTGTTCTAATTAAGTTCTAAGAAGTAAGCACCAATAATGATCAAACATCTTGTTTCTATTTTTTTTTTTTAAACTTTTTTTTATAATTGAATTTCCTTGTTTTCTCATAATAACGAAAATGATCATCTGATTATAAATGTGATCTCGCAGGGGTAAATAGCAAATTTGAACCAAAAATGATGTATATATCATTGGATATTGAGTCAGAAATATTTTTACATAAATTGTAAATCACTTTAATTACAGATAATTATTGTCATTTTACTTAAATTTGTATGTAATTTAACAACAAATACTGTATGAATAATAAATTAATGTTTCTGTAAAATAATAAAAAAATGTAATTTTTCATTGCCATAAAACTTTAATAGTTTGGTTGTATATTTATATGTAATGTCCATGATTTTACAGACTTTTTTTACACAATAAAAAATAGGATATTTTTGAAATTCATGAGTCAGAGTTGAATATTTACAGTTCTTATAGTAAATGATGAGAGACATAAGCAGAAATTAACTTCTGAATTTTATTGAATCAGTTGTCAGATGTTTATATGCACTGAATGTGGGTGAACCGGTTACTTAACAAATGTTTGTACACTCTGAACATGTCAATGGTCATCAACAATGCACGTCTGCTGATCAAGACAGCAAGCCATTTACGCCGGGAGGCTGGGACTCCCATCATTTCGAGGACCGCATCATTCCCTCTATACCATTTTCCTCGGGCGCCAGTAGGGAAGCCATGTACCGTGATAGACGACAGTTCCGGCCATCTCGTGGATACTAGGGGTGGGAGCGACTTATACTTAGCAACTTTTAGTTTGCTGGACGCTTCAAGGGTGTGGCGGTCTGTCTCGAAGCATATGGCAACATCAATAATCAATGCCTTATCTCCTTTTTTAAGCAAGATGTCGGGTACCAGGGTAGCTCAAGATTCAAGATGTTTATTTGTCATATGCACAGATTTTACACCATGCAATGAAATTCTTAAGTTGCAACGTTTCCCACAATATAAAAATGTAGACAGTATACACACAATATATTTAAAAGATTCAGGTATAAGATAAAATCGCATGCAGCAGCAAAACATTAAAAGCATTATAAAAAGCATATGCATTGAACAAATGCAAACAAATGCAAACATTCACAGTGTAGTGCAAACAGTGATTAGATTGCAAGTAGAAATTGTCAAAAGACTGAGTCATTCAACAGCCTGATGGCCTGTGGATAAAAACTGTTTTTAAGTCTGGATGTTCTGGCTTTCAGGCTCCTATAACGTCTGCCAGAAGGTAACAATGTGAACAATATGTGCTGAGGGTGCGTAGTGTCTCTGATAATGTTATGTGCCTTCTTAGTTACCCGGGTTTTATAAATGTCCTGAAGTGATGGAAAAGCTGTTCCACAGATATATTGTGCAGTTTTAATCACACGCTTGAGAGCTTTCCTTTCCTGTACTGTGCAGTTTCCAAACCACACTGTAATGGAATTAGTCAGGATGCTTTCCACTGTACATCTACAGAAATTGCTAAGGAGTTTGGTGGACAGACCAAATTTCCTCAGCTTTCTTAAGAAGTACAGCCGTTGTTGAGACTTACTGACAATATGCTGAGTGTTGTGAGACCAGGAGAGGTCCTCACTGATGTAAGTGCAGAGGAATTTAAAGGTTTTCACCCTCTCTACCTGTGCTTCACCGATGTAAAGTGGGCCATGCTGATCATCTCTCCTCCTCCTCGGGTCAATAATCAGCTCTTTAGTTTTCTCTGCATTTAAGGAGAGATTATTTATGTGGCACCAGGACACCAGCTGAGCCACCTCCTCCCTATAGTCTGTCTCAACCCCACCAGTGATCAGGCCGATGATTGTTGTGTCATCCGCAAACTTGATAATGGTGGTATTATGCTGAGTGGGGGCACAGTCATAAGTGAAGAGGGTGTACAGCAGAGGGCTCAGTACACAGGCCTGGGGTGTCCCTGTGCTCACCATCCTTGTACCTGATGTCTGGGTACCAACTCTGACTGTCTGGGGTCTGTCTGTAAGAAAGTCCAGGACGCAGCTACAGAGAGAAGGTGCCAGTCCAAGGATGAGGAGCTTCTCAGCCAGCTTGGTTGGGAGGACCGTGTTGAATGCTGAACTGTAATCAATAAAGAGCATTCGAACATACGTGTCCTTGTTCTCCAGATGTGTGAGGGCTGTGTGGATGGTGGTGTTTACTGCATCATCAACGGATCGATTCCGACGATAAGCAAACTGTAAGGGGTCCAGTGTATCTGGAATGATCTTTTTAATGTGGGTCATGATTATCCTCTCAAAACACTTCATCACAATTGAAGTAAGTGCGATGGGACGGTAGTCATTTAAACATGTTACAGTGTTTTTCTTGGGGAGGGGGACAATGGTAGTGGTCTTGAAACAGGAGGGTACAAAAGATAATGAGAGGGATAGATTAAAAATGTCCGTTAGTACCTCAGCCAGCTCTGCTGAGCAGACCTTCAGTGCACGGCCTGGGATGTTATCAGGGCCTGGTGCCTTCCGGGGATTCGTTCTCTTCAGTGTCCTGCGCACCTGAGCTGATGTCACTGTGAATGGAGAGCTCAGTGCTGCCTCTGTTGGAGTAGTCCCTCTACTAGTGTTGAGGGTGTTAAAGCGAGCGTAGAACTTATTCAGCTCATCTGGTAATGTGCTTTGGTTAGTTGTGACCTCCCTGCTCCTCTGCCGATAATCTGTGATGTGTTGCAGGCCCTGCCACATGCGCCGGGGGTCCGCGGTGGTATAATATCCCTCCAGCTTCACTCTGTACTGTCTCTTGGCTTCTCTGATGGATCTGCGTAGATCGTATCTGGCCTTTTTATAGCCCTCAGTGTCACCAGAGGCAAATGCAGTGGAACGGGCACGCAGCATAGACCTTACATAACAATTTATCCAGGGTTTTTGGTTTGGGAATGTTTTATAGTGCTTGATGGGAACAATATTGTCTATACATGTGCTAATGTAGCTAATAACTACTGAGGCATATTCTTCTAAATCCATAGTGCAGTCCTCTCTCACAGCAGCAGTCTTAAACACATCCCAGTCAGTACTGTTAAAGCAGTCCTGTAGCACAAGATCAGTTCCTTCATTCCATACTCTATAACAGTTTTACTTACTGCGGGAGCCCATTTGAGGAGCTGCCTATAAGATGGATATAGAAACACGGAGATGTGGTCAGACTGTCCAAAGTGAGGGCGGGGTGCTGCCTTGTATGCACCCTTAACGTTGCTGTAGACGTGATCCAGAATGTTGTTGTCCCTCGTCGGAAAGCTCACGTACTGATGGTGAGGAGAACAGTCCGGAGGTTGCAGTGAAAATCCCCTGCCACAACAAACACAGCATCAGGGTGCGCAGTCTCGTGCTTGCTGATAGTATCGTGCTGTAGTCTAAGTGCTGCTGTCCGGTTAGGTCGTGGCGAGATGTAAACAGCCAAAAGAAACACAGCACTGAACTCCCTCGGTAAATAAAAGGGTCTACACTTAACCATCAGCACCTCTATGTCCACTGAACAATGTTTTTCCATCACCTGAGTGTCTAAACACCATCTGTCGTTGGTGTAGACACAAACGCCGCCACCTTTGTTCTTCCCCGAGGCCGATGTACGGTCTCCGCGGTGTACAGAGTGGGTCTGAAGTTGGATGGCTGAATCTGGCGTGTTGTCTGTAGTCCAGGTTTCCGTGAAAATCAGGGCACAGCACTCTCGGATTTCACGTTGTGTTGTTATCCTGGTTCTCAGCTCATCCATTTTATTTTCAAGGGAGCGGACATTAGCTAGCAGCAGACTCGGTAGTGGTGGTCGTGTAGCTCTGGCCTTTAGCTTAGCATGTAGCCCGCCTCTCTTGCCTCGTCTCCGTCGTGTTCGTGCTGGCCGGATGTAATAGTTATCCAGGTATGGTTGGGTAAAAGGTTCCAAGTTATGCTTATAATGAGCTACTTTAATGCTCAAAAGTGCCTCTCTGCTGTGATCCTACCGTACTTGCACCTTACATTGACTATACACAGTAACACTAAAATAAATACTAAGAAAATCCTATAGCGGGAGCACTTCGCAAACACGTCTGCTACGCTGGGCGCCATGAGGATAGTATATCCATCCCCTGTGTTAAAGTGCGGTTCACTAGTTACAAGCCAGCCTCTGCTGGCTGCTTCGGTCTTGAGGATTCCACAGATCCTAGTGTGGTTTTTCATCCTCAGTCTTTTTAGGATTGGACAACGCCCGAATATATGTTGCGTTGTTTTGGTTCCCTTGTCACACAATCTGCATAGCCGCCTAGCAGACGACCGATGGGAGCGCACTCCGGTATGGACCTGGAAGTGCAGGTTATTGGACCTGAGTCTTAAGGCCATTGATAAGTCGGATTCACTGAGCTGGCCGCTACCCATTCTTATCAGCCACTTGTTACTTGGCTTATCATTTTGGAAGGCTTTGACACCAACTCCCTGGGTTTTAAGGAGGGCCCATTTCTCTATCTCATCCTTCCTCCAATCATTGGTACGGGGGAGGTCACCATCTCCCTTGAACAGTTTACTCAGGTAAAAGAGACTGTCTGCATAGTATCTTAAGTTTGTTGAGGGGCATAGCCACTCTTGCCATCTTAGCAGTTATTGGGTCATCAGAGCAGAGTAATTTCCCTGCTCTTCTCAACTGCATGTTTGGTACCAGGGCCGCCAGTTTAATTAAGCCGAGACCACCATCCTTGGCCTTGGAATAAATTACACCATTGGTCGTGCACGAGGGCAAGTGGAACCATTTCTTGACATGGGACCGGACGAGTCTGTCACAATCCTCAAGGAGGGCACGGCCTCCGTTCCCCAGGTTGGCTGCATAGAGCACTCTGGGCAGCCCAAAGGATTTAAGTATCCCAAGTTTCTGGGAGGGCTTTAGGGGGGTTTGGAAGCTTAGCATAAAGCCGTGGCATTTTTAGACATTGACCCTTAACCCTGTGTCATAACAAAACTCATCTAGGATCTCAAGATGCCTAGACATACACTTCGGTCCAAAGTTTGGGGTCACTATGAAATTCCCATTGCACTCCATTGTAGACAGAATCCCAGCTGAGATCAGTTGCATTGTTTTTTTAACCAGGGCAGCCGTTTTCAGATTACATTATGTGCTTACATAATAGTAAAATGGTTCTCCAATGTTTTTCTAGTTTTTTATTTTTAATGATAGATTAGTACACAGAATGTGCCTTTGGAACATTGGATGAATGGTTGCTGATAATGGGCAATGTAGATATTGCATTAAAGATCAGCCCCCCCACCCAAATTAGCAGGTATTCTGTCTATAATGGAGTGGTATGGAAATGTATAAGTGACCCCAAACATTTGACCGGTAGTGTACCTTCCCATGAGGCACTTAATAGCAGCAGGTCGTCTGCAAAGGCGAGGGCAGCCAGTGTGGAGCCCTCAGCCGAGAACCCCCGACCCTCAGTGTCTAGGCGGTTCAGTAGTGGGTCGCCATGTTAAAGAGTAGTGGAGACATCGGGTCACCTTGCTTGGCACCATTGGCAATGGTGATCTTCCTAGACCGCCCACTAGGAAGTTTGAGTCGGGTATATGCTCCTAGGTACGAATTCTTGATCAGTGAGCATAACATAGGGTCGACTTGCCTGTATTTTAAGACCTCAAAGATGTGTTTGTGGGCTACCGAATCAAAAGCCTTGGCAAAGTCAATGAAGACTACCGCCAGCGGCTTAGCCCGTCTCTTGCTCCAGGCGAGTGCACCTTCCAGGACGGCCAAATTCTCAGCACATCCTGGTGCGGAGATGAAGCCTCTCTGCCTTTCGTGTATGGGGCAGGCCAGAGACAACCTCTTGGTTAACAGATTGGAGAACAGTCTGAGAAACAGTGAGCCAATCGTTATTGGTCTCCAATATTCAGTGTTGGCTAATCTGCCTGGGTCTGACCCTTTTGGGATAAGGGTGGTAGAGCTAGCTTTGAGACATTGTGGGATCTTGCCATTCAATATGAACATGTTAAACATACCGGAGGTTTTAATTCCAGTCAGGTCCCACTTAAGGATAACGCTCTTACTGTAGATATGCCGTCGGGCCCGGGGGCCGAATCGGCTTTCATTTTCCGAACCAGGGTTAGTACGTCGGAGGACGACACTGGCCCATCTAAGCCGCCTCGCTCGGCTTGTGGGAAGAAGTTGAACCTGCTCAGGGATTTGAACTTAGCTTTAGATTCCCATATTCCGGCGAATCTAGACACTAGCACCGTAGCGCTAATGTCATACTTAGTAGTGGTGGTGCCGTCAATGACGAATTTGGCGCAGTCTGCCCTTCATTTTTTATACAACCGCTGCACCTTGCGGTATTTGGCCCTTTTGTTAAGAGTCTGCTTAGCTTGGCCATTCGCCCTAACTCGTTTTGGCTGGTTACGCACAGCCGGGCTTATTTGCTTCAGTAATTTCTTTACGTAGCCGCATAGCACAAGGTGTGGGCACGTGGAGGACTCAAAGCCCAGGGACAGGGCACTGCCCATTATAGTGGGGTGGTTATCCAATGTTTCCACAAATTTGGATCTACCTGTCCAGGGTTCATCAGGAGTGACAGGGTTTGGTGCTGGAGTTTGTTCCCTGGGGGAGGGCAGTTTTGAGGGTTTATCACTTGAGGGTGCAAGCACATCCACCCTACCCTTCGGTCTATCGCTCCCTTTAGTCATTTTAGGCGGTTCACTCAGTATTGGGCAAAACTTTGTGGGATCGTCTTAGGTGAACACTTCTTGCCCTTATCGAGACAAATTGTCTGGTACAGGTGGGCACCATGAGGGGCCACCACCCTCGCAACTGCTTTGGTTTTGCATTTAGGGATGTGGGACATCACTAATCTGAACAAGCGAAACAATCTTTCACATGTTCCATAACAGAATGTTGGACTGCAGACCATGTGGTAGGACTTGAAATGTAATGCCGCAGCCGCCGCTGAAGTGAGCAGAGTCGGGCAGGCTGGACATTTTTGATCGCTCCAGGGCAGTTTAAGCTCTACTTTGACATGCTTAGGAAAGCGCTTGCATGTTTGTAGATTGCCCAGAGTCAATTTGTCCCAGTGCATCATTCTCACATTCCTTGGTAGGATTTCTCTTTTAAATAATGTTCTTCTGGCTGCTGGATGCCTCCCAGAAGCCATTGGGGACTTTATCGGATCTTTCATGGCTGCTAGGGGTCCTAGGTAGTAGGACCCTCGATCTGGCGGCCTTGGGGAGGTTGTCCACACTTCTCGGGGTCTTAGGTTTCTTAGTCGGCTTCTCGTAGGCCATGTCATCAGCCGCCCTCTTTCTACCCGGAGTAGCCATGGGCATGTTGTTGGGTGTCGCAACACGGCCTTCATGGGTTTCTGGGGACAAGGAGAATTGACATAAGAAATGTATCTCAGACTGGGGCCCTCATCACTTTACCATCGAGCAGTTACAAAGCACAGTCAAAACTCCCCATCGAGCAGTTATAAAGCACAAGTCAAAACTCTCGATCAGACACACGCTGATCTACTCAGTGTGGCGCGCGTGCAGCCCCGGACATCTAAGGGCATCACAGACCTGTTATTGCTCAATCTCGTGTGGCTGAACGCCACTTGTCCCTCTAAGAAGTTGGACGCCGACCGCACGGGGCCGCGTAACTTGTTAGCATGCCGGAGTCTCGTTTGTTATCGGAATTAACCAGACAAATTGCTCCACCAACTAAGAACGGCCATGCACCACCACCCACAGAATCGAGAAAGAGCTATCAATCTGTCAATCCTTTCCGTGTCCGGGCCGGGTGAGGTTTCCCATGTTGAGTCAAATTAAGCCGCAGGCTCCATTCCTGGTGGTGCCCTTCCGTCAATTCCTTTAAGTTTCAGCTTTGCAACCATACTCCCCCCGGAACCCAAAGACTTTGGTTTCCCGGTCCACTGGCCGTTTCCCGGTCATGGGAATAACGCCGCCGGATCGCTAGTTGGCATCGTTTATGGTCGGAACTACGACGGTATCTGATCGTCTTTGAACCTCCGAACCCTGAGAGCTCCAGTCCTGCCCCCGATCCAAGTAATCTCCTCCTTCACTGGCCCATGTCCCTCCATCACGAAGGGCGGAGGCCAGTGGACTAGGTAGAGACTTGGATTTAAGGCAGGACTGGAGCTCTTTATGGAATTAATTTTGAAGGAAAAAAACACTTCTTTCCTTCACGGTAAATACTATGTTTAAGATGTTTTTTTATATTAATAATGAAATATGGGACACACACTCGCAGTGCCCGGAGGAAACCCTAACATAGTGGACACAATACATTTAATTTATGTAACATCGTCCCTATTTCCACATTTGCAGATATTGGTGAAGGCTTTACCCACGGATGACAAGAACCTGCCAATTCTGCTACACTTTTTTGATGACTTCATCAGGTGATCTTTGACAAAGGAGGCGATGCAGTTTTCCAGTGCTGGTTCTCCTGTATTCATGGAGATCAGGATGTTTTCTGCACAGCCCCACTTTTTACACAGTTCTTGGAAAATGGCCTTGTCAAGGGTTTTCAATGTTATTGTGGTGATCTCGAAATCAACACCCTTGACTTCTGCCCATATGTTTTCAATCAGACGGTTAACAATGTCCTTGCTTTTTGCAAAGGTGCAGCCCAATTTTGCTTTCTTGAATGCCCGTGAAACCAGCTTATGCATGATTATCTCCACAAACTCCACATTTTGTTCTGTATGTCCGCATCAATGTCTGGACGTAACTGAGGAACTGGCTTGGGAAATTCCTTTTTGTTAATTGGTCTTAAGATAGTCTTGCTTACTATCCCAGGTGAGAAGTGACTGGAGAGGAGGTTACGAAGGGCCTGAATGAATATCCAATCTTTACTGGTGGAAAACTTCTTGAGACGCTGTAACAGTTTATTCTTCTTCTTCTTTTCCAGCCTGTATTTTTTTACCCTGCAGTGGCTGAAGCAGAGAGTCAATATCCTCTAGGAGTGACGGCACTGACTGCCCACTTCCAACTTTGGATTCCTGGTGGAATTTGGCTTTCAGTTGCCCCAGCATACGATAAATCCAACTTTTGACAAAGTTTTTTGCAAAAAAGGTGTTGATCTGAATCCTTATTTCTTCCATAGAAAGCTTAAGCTTCGTCTTCTCTTCTGCAGCATCTGTCTTGTCCAAACTCTTGGAAAGTGATTGGGAAATGTAATTTGCAAAACTTGAAATTTCCTGAGAGCTTTCAGATCTCAGTTGCTCATACTCTAGGTCTGGCACTTCATCCAAAAGAGGTTCCATTATCTTCCTCATCTCTTCCCTAAGGATATCTTCGACGGCTGTAGCTGATGTGGTCTCAGAGCTTTGATGAGCCTTCCGAACTTTCTAGTTCAATAATAACTACTGACTGAGCGCTGTCATTTATGTCATCCATACCCATATCTTCCAAAATGTTGTCGCGGTAGAAGGTGGTCAGATTTTGTCTCTGCCTACGTGGTCGAGGTGTTCACAAGATCTTTATCTTGGATGTAAATGACTTCAACATTTTGCAGGCATGACTAACCATAGCATTTAGTCTGTGTGGAGGAGTGACATGCTGCATAATATCAGGCTCTCCAGTAGTGGAGAGGGCAGAGTTGACATTTTCTGCAACCTCTTTAGCGACCAAGTTTGTCAAGCCTTTTGAGCTGACACATGGGGCGTCTAAAACCTCACCGAAACACTGAGAGATCATGTTGCCCATACTGAACTGAACACTCTCTTCAGTCACAACTACATTTTTGCTAATTGCCTTCAACAAGACTGCTGACACAGATCTAATTATTTCCAAAATTAGTTCTGCCAACAGTATTTCAGTGGCAATATCAGGGGTGCCTAATTTCAACAACCTGCATTGTTCCGTTGTAATCCTTCTAAAAAAAGATTCAGTTGCTGGTAGAACAATATCTATGTTAATCTCCGGCATTTCCTCAGCCCATGTTTTTTCTGGTGTAGACATGATGATTCTTGCTGTATTTGTAATCTTGATTATTTTTGATGCAATGCATTGGTCCGTAATATGTTAGCAAGCAGCTCCAGTCTTGCTCAAGTAGTGTTTCCAGTAGAATGAAGAATGAAGACAAGTTGGATGATCCTTGCATGATAAAGAGAAGAGAGCCAAAGCAATCAAAGGAATTCTAGAATATGATGTCACTTCAAAGGATTCAAAGTCAGGATCAAGGGAACTGATTGTTCCATATGCCCCACCCACCCAAACAATGTCTGCTGCTAAGCAACCGTTACTAGGCACTGGCAGAACCTTCTTATTTAATAATAATGATAATAACAATATTATATAATATATATTTTTTAGATTTAAAACATAAGACAGTAGTGAATAATGTCCATTCCAGTTTTTCAGAGTCAAAGTAACATCTTTTGTTGGACCAATAATCCAAAACTTAAAGGTTTTCAAGTTTTTCTCAATTGTATGTATACGCACAAAAATTTAATTATGCACACAATTATGAAAATTAGAAACTCATGTATCAACAACAAGCCCCCAAACTCCAAAACCCTTATCACAATTTAATTGAATCAATGCATTAAATTATATATACTGTATAAATCTATGATATACCAAGAATGTATGGGAAATTAGCACCCGCCACCAGCCAATGGCGGGTACTTTTTTCAAATTGGCGTGTGACTTTGCCTAATATACCAGCGACAGTGTCGGTAGGAGTGGTTTTCAGTGCTAGACTGTGACATCGGTTTAAAAAATGTGGCAACATATCCCCGGTGTTAGGAGGCCCTCCACCAAGCCAGCAGTAGCAACTGATGAGGGTGAAGTAAAGAAAAAGAGAAGGTACGCCTACTTTTCGAATAAGGTTCGAAGGGAAAACGAGGGAATGTTAGCCTACTAGGTTGATCAGACATACATTTAAATGCCCTCTGTAAATAGACTGTATTACATGCTGCCGCTGGTAGGGGCAGCACATTACAACTCGACCTAATTTCACTTAACTACGGTGCCGTAAAGTCTAGACTCAATCAGATCCGTGATCTGCATAACGACAGTACAGAGGAACGACAGTAATAACCAGTGACGTGCGGTGATGTCAGTAAGAGGCTAGGCACTGAGTTATGAAAGCCAGATTACCGAATTTATTGTTTAGGCTAATACTTAATCAAAACAGTAGGCTAAACGTTACGCACAAGCGCGGCACACACGCACGGTCGATAGCAAGACATTTCCAATCAATCTATCAATCAAAATCAATCTAAATGTATTTACTGTACAGTATATAACACCAGCAACCAGCATGGTCCAAAGTGCTTAACAGGATGAGTAAAATTACATCATCCAATAGAAAGAGTGAACATAGAAAACAGTAAAATCAGAAAAGGTCACAAAGAAACAAAAGAATAAAGTCGTCACACCGCTGCTACATGTTAAAAGCCAGACTGAACAGATATGTTTTGAGTTTGGACCTAAAAAGAGCGACATCTGTAACAGTGCGAATATCGGGGGGGGTAACTTGTTCCTGAGTTTCGTGGCAGCAACCGCAAAAGCCTGATCACCACACCGTTTATACCTGGACCTAGGACTTCTAAAACTTGCTGATTTGAAGACCGCAATGACAGTTGTGCTCCCGCAAAGTTAAGGTTTCAGGCAAATACTCTGGGTGACATACACTCACCTAAAGGATTATTAGGAACACCTGTTCATCTCATTAATGCAATTATCTAATCAACCAATCACATGGGAGTTGCTTCAATGCATTTAGGGGTGTGGTCCTGGTCCAGACCATCTCCTGAACTCCAAACTGAATGTCAGAATGGGAAAGAAAGGGGATTTAAGACATTTGGAGCGTGGCATGGTTGTTGGTGCCAGACGGGCCGGTCTGAGTATTTCACAATCTGCTCAGTTACTGGGATTTTCACGCACAACCATTTCTAGGGTTTACAGAGAATGGTGTGAAAAGGGAAAAACATCCAGCATGCAGCAGTCCTGTGGGCGAAAATGCCTTGTTGATGCTAGAGGTCAGAGGAGAATGGGCCGACTGATTCAAGCTGATAGAAGAGCAACTTTGACTGAAATAACCACTCGTTACAACCCAGGTATGCAGCAAAGCATTTGTGAAGCCACAACACGCACAACCTTGAGGCGGATGGGCTACAACAGCAGAAGACCCCCCCGGGTACCACTCATCTCCACTACAAATAGGAAAAAAAGGCTACAATTTGCAAGAGCTCACCAGCATTGGACAGTTGAAGACTGGAAAAATGTTGCCTGGTCTGATGAGTCTCGATGTCTGTTGAGACCTTCAGATGGTAGAGTCAGAATGAGAACATTGATCCATCATGCCTTGTTACCACTGTGCAGGCTGGTGGTGGTGTAATGGTGTGGGGGATGTTTTCTTGGCACACTTTAGGCCCCCTTAGTGCCAATTGGGCATGGTTTAAATGCCACGGCCTACCTGAGCATTGTTTCTGACCATGTTCATCCCTTTATGGCCACCATGCACCCTTCCTCTGATGGCTACTTCCAGCAGGATAATGGACAATTTCACAAAGCTCCAATCATTTCAAACTGGTTTCTTGAACATGACCATGAGTTCACTGTACTAAAATGGCCCCCCCAGTCACCAGATCTCAACCCAATAGAGCATCTTTGGGATGTGGTGGAACGGGAGCTTCGTGCCCTGGATGTGCATCCCACAAATCTCCATCAACTGCAAGATGTTGTCCTCTCAATATGGGCCAACATTTCTAAATAATGCTTTCAGCACCTTGTTGAATCAATGCCACGTAGAATTAAGGCAGTTCTGAAGGTGAAAGGGGGTCAAACACAGTATTAGTATGGTGTTCCTAATAATCCTATAAGGGAGTGTATATTCTCTCTCACTCACTCACTCACACATACACACACAAGGTAATGTCCAGAATCAGAATGCAAGGTATGAAACCATCTTTGTTCTAATTATTGCACAGCGGCCAATTCTGTTTGTCAGTCCCAGTCAGCAACAATGAAAACACACACTGCTCAACTGAATATGAAGGCAAATGGCTTGCACTAAGCCCAAAATAGTTTCTGACTCACCAATCGGTAGATTATTTGTACATAAAATCCATCCGACGCTCTTTCCTCGTGAAGACGTCGATCATTGCGTTGTAAAACTCGTCTTTACGGGCCTTCAGTTTGCATAGTCTCTGATTCTCAATTGACAGAATGGGAAGGCTGAAAGACGTGCTGGCCCGGTCCGGTTCCGACTGTATGTTTTGATCCGTTTCAGGGTGGAAAATGTGCGAAGCTGTAGTTGCCGGTATTATATGAGCTGACGGTTTTCATGCGTGGTTAAAGCTGCGGGCCGGTTGTTCAGATCCCAGGACCCCGTAGAGGTCCAGACGCTGACTGTTCACATCCAGGACCCGTCCAGAGGTCCACCCACTGACTGTTCAGATCCCAGGACCCCGTAGAGGTCCAGCCGCTGACTGTTCAGATCCCAGGACCCCGTAGAGGTCCCGCCGATGACTGTTCAGATCCCAGGACCCCGTAGAGGTCCCGCCGCTGACTTTTTAGTACAGCCACTACTTTTTCTTCCAAACCAGTCAGTTTGAAATGATCGGATGAGTTTTTGTCCCTTTTGCTGCAGTAGTCCATCTAAGGCTGGCGTAGACCTCCATCTTGCTATTAGTTCTTTTTTTTAATTAAAATCGAGTTTAGAGAAATTCCTCACCGCTGTGATATCGGCGGACACCGCTGCTGACATTTTGACTTTGAATTTCGCGGGGATTGCGCCTACAACGTTGCTGGTGTAATGACGTCAGCTACGCAAAGGGCCAGTAATATCTCGATTTTAATTGGTCCATGTTTGATATGTAACAGAGATGATTACTGGCATAACACATTTATGTGCAAAGGCACAGCAGAGTTGTGCTTTTTGCCGTACATGGATCGAAGTGCGCATGCGCAACATTGGTTTATCGCTTGAATGGACAGTAAAGGCATTATTAGCTTATTCTACCATTTTTTCTATTTGATTATGCGTAACTGCTACATTTGTCATTGTACCGTCTAAATAATTGGAATAACACACATATAAATCACAAGAATAAACAGTAAAAATACAAATACAAGCTTATTAAAAACATTTATTTAATAAACATTTTTCTGCTTGAATTTTGGCAGGGTAGGCAGTGCCTAGCTTGCCTACCCTGACTGCACATCACTGGTAATAACCTAAAATACCATCGTTACTGAGATTAAACTACATTCTGTGTTATACTTGCACTGAATAACTGAATAACGCATTCAGTAAACAGAAACAGAACTCTTGCAGCGCACATGAACAGATGTGCAACATTAGCTCACACATAAAATAGCACCCTCGTGAATTAGCCTACAGTTGCTAACGTAGCCTACATTCTTAAATTCTACATTACATTGTCATCCGACTTACTTATTGATGCACGCACACAGTAGTATCCACAAAGTTAGTCTAATGAGGGGATAAAGGAAAGTGTGCCACGGTAACATCTTTTATCTCACGATCGAGACCGCTGTGTCCAAGCCGAAGCGCAAAGCATGACCTTATCGCATGCTGATACGTCACTAGGCCAGGTAGAGCGAGCTACTGTACACAGAGAGAGAGAGAGAGAGAGAGAGAGAGAGAGAGAGAGAGAGGAGAGAGAGAGAGAGAGAGATGTTCAGAATCAGAATCAGAAATACTTTATTGATCCCCGAAGGGAAACTCTGTGTTGCAGTTTCACAAATAGTAGAAATATCAGAGTAGAAATAAAAATAAGAAATATAAGGAGTGTGGATATGTACGTACGTATTTACATAGTTAAAGGAATGTTATTATTATACATTATTTACATAATTTACATAATTAAGGAATTGCAATGGTGAACTTGAGAATTGCACACATTTCAGGCCAGTGTTATTGCACAAAACAGATAATACAGATAATAATATTGTCCAGTATCAACCTCTCTAAGTGTCTGCGTGTCAGACACTCAGAGGGAGGAGTTAAAAAGTTTGATGGCCACAGGCAGGAATGACTTCCTGTGGCGCTCTGTGGTGCATTTTGGGCTTTGGCCCTTCCTGTAGAGGGCTTGAGTGTTCTTGGCCCAGTCCAGTTTATTGTCCAAGTGCACTCCCAGGTATTTGTAGTCCTCCACAATGTCCATACTGACCCCCTGGATGGAAACAGGACTCACTGGTGCCTTGGCTCTCCTTAGATCCACCACCAGCTCCTTAGTCTTTGTCACGTTGAGCTGTAGATGGTTCTGCTCACTCCATGTGACAAAGTCCCCCACCACAGCTCTGTACTCAGCCTCGTCACCCTCGCTGATACATCCAACCACAGCAGAGTCATCAGAAAACTTCTGAAGATGGCAAGACTCTGTGTGGTAGTTGAAGTCTGTGGTGTAGATGGTGAAGAGGAAGGGAGAGAGGACAGTCCCCTGCGGGGCCCCGGTGTTGCTGACCACGCTGTCTGACACACAGTGTTGCAGGCGCACATACTGTGGTCTGCCAGTCAAGTAGTCAACAATCCAGGACACGAGGGGGGGATCCACCTGCATTGCTGTCAGCTTCTCACCCAGCAGGGCCGGCCGGATGGTGTTGAAAGCACTGGAGAAGTCAAAAAACATGACCCTCACCGTGCTCGCCGGCTTGTCCAGGTGGGCGTAGATGCAGTTGAGCAGGAAGATGATGGCGTCCTCAACTCCCAACTGGGGCTGGTAGGCGAACTGGAGGGGGTCCAGGAGAAGTCTCACCATGGGCCGCAGTTGTTCCAGAACCAGTCTCTCCAGGGTCTTCATAATGTGGGAGGTCAGTGCCACGGGTCTGTAGGGCCAGGTAGAGCGAGCTACTGTACTGACAGAGAGAGAGAGAGAGAGAGAGAGAGAGACAGATGTTACTAGGCCAGGTAGAGCGAGCTACTGTACTGACAGAGAGAGAGAGACTATCACTAAAAATATGTTGCACGTAAGGGGGAGAAAGTAGCTTCCACTTAAGGGGCAGCACAGTGCAAAGTGTCTTTGCTAGTTTAACCCTTATATTATCCTTGGGTCAAACTCACCCTGAAAAAAGTGTTTTATATCAAAAATATGGATTTCTTTCAACCAAATTAATGGATAATTCATATAGATATAAATCAGAAAAAGCGACAAAAACATTGGAAAAGCACAAAAAAATATTCATTTTAAATTTTGACCTGGAAGGACAAGTTCATGGTAAACAGGAAGACAACACAAGACCGACGCAGTTGTCCATTTCCTGGCCACTAGGATTATTGTGTATGTGTGCGCGCGTGTGTGTGTGTGTGTGTGGGGCTACCCACTGTGGCTAGTGGGCAAAAAAAGTTAATTTCCCAACCTGATTCCTGTACAAGCAACAGTCTTTATACTTTTAAATTGAACCATTCTACCATTAAATTGCAACCTATTCTAAAACAACAATCCTAAATTTAAGAAGAAAAGGAAAACACTTTATGCATTTGAATATTCAACATGACATCGCGAAGCCCAAACTTGTATACCCCAGGATTTTATGGTAGTGTTTTAGATCACACCAGTGTTTAAGTGCTGCTGTGTAAGATATATTCATATGATAAGCTGTGTGTAATGTTTTGGTAGAAAGAATGTTAATTTTCTTTAAAAAACAACAACCCTGAAACATACAAATTGGAGATAGAAAATCATTTTTCTGTGGCATTTATTTCGTACTATAAAATTACTTTTTAAAACATTTTAAGACATATACTATCAGTTTTATGATATACTATGACTTGGGAATAGTAAAAGATTATTTTAATTGTTTTACTTTTTTTCTAAATTAGAGTTGAACAAATGAAGCATAAACAAATATACCTGACCTTTATCCGTTAGATCCTAAAGTATGCCAGACTAGTTTGGTGTGGGCTGACAAAAGACCTTTCGAGCTGGAGATGCTGCAGAATCACGCTGCAGCATTTCAACTTCCACTTTTTCAAAGGTGTGATGAGGTCACTTTGCACCCCCTCCCCAACAAGGACAGTTCATACCTCTGCACGATTTCCCGCTACAGCCTCAACACTGACTTACTCGCTTTGCCAGTGCAACGAATTTGTGGTATTCCTCGTGGTCTTAAACTGGTCGTGAAATGATTTATTTGTGTTGGGATTTATGCTCTTAATTTCATGCTTTTGCTATAGGTGGTAATTGCTGTTATTATTGACACATTTCAAGATTCACTGTTTAAAAACTGTTTTTATTCCGCTCTACCCTGCCTTGTAAGGATTTAATAAATGAAACCTGAAACAAAATTTTAAAGAAAATTATTTGTAAAATCATTGTCTATGTGTATAGAGAAACAGGCCTACTTTAATACTAGAGTGCAAGAAGAAACTTAGAATGTGAACAAGAAGCATGCAATAGTAATTCTTTGAGATCACAGTGGATATACAAATGCACAATGAAACACCATTCTTTTGTTGCATCTTTGAGGAATGCTGTATAAAGAGGACTATGGAATATATTTATGGAATATTTTATTGGTAATATGTCAAATCAATAAAAATGTGAATGTTAAATATACTGTATGTTTTTGATATTTTTGCGACATAACTTCATGGAATTGCAATGAACAAGCAATGCCAAAGTAAAGTGGGCTGGGGAAATTAGAGGAGTATAAATGTTATTCCATGTTTGCGTAAATAGGTTTTCCTGACTAATCACAGAATGTCACATGTTAAATTCTGAAATAAGTGTATAACGAATTAAAATAAATAAATATAAAACACAAGGTAAATAAAGTAGGGACTGATAGATTATTTATTAACAAAAAGCTTTAAAGACAATAGGGCTGCATTTTTCCTCTATGGAGAATGTAGGAAGGGACTCAAAGGTTCTCTCCGTCTAGCTGGAGCGACGCCACAAGGAATGGAAGGAAAAGAAGTTGCCACCCTACGAAGGGTTAGAGCTAACATCGCACTAGCCGCCCTTTTTAACATTAATTTAAAATTAAAATACCCGCGCTCTAGCTAAATGTAGTAATCTGACTAGCTAGCTAGCTAACCATAACGTTACCGCTACACAGGCCAGTAACGTTAGCTAACGTTACCCGATATCCCTCAACGTTAACGGTACCGAGTGCCGCACCTCAGTCATACTTTGCTTGTAGTGTTATTTTTTATTTTATTTATTTTATGTTTTGGGGGGGGGGTTCCCCCTGCTCTGCGTTGCCTTGGCGACGGTTGATTCTGACATCTTTGTTTTGCTACGACTGTAAAGCTAACCTGTCCCGCCGCTGAGATCGAGTATGGTCACGTGACTGCACAACGACGTGTGATTGGTTAAACACAGTCATGTGGTAGAGCCTTTACAGGAAGTCTCTCTCTCTCTCTCTCTCTCTCTCTCTCTCTCTCTGTCAAAATAAAACATTAAAATGAGACGTACGCTGGGGTAAAAACGATGACGCGTAGAATACCAACGAGGTAAAAAGAAAAGTAAGGAGCTCATTGTAGCTTGATGTAGCGGAGTAAGAGTACAGCTTCTTCTTCACTAATCTACTCAAGTACAAGTACAAGTATAGTGATTTAAAACTACTCCTAGAAGTCCCATTTTTTTCAAAAACTTACTCAAGTAAATGTAACGGAGTAAATGTAACTTGTTACTACCCACCTCTGAAGTCAACCATCGCTTTTTTCTTTTACTAAAGCCAACCCCGTTTTTCTTTTCCTAAACTCAACATGTTCTTCTTTTTATTAACCGTAGCTTTCTTCTCCCGATAACACCTTCTTCTCGCGATAACACTTTGAAAAACCCCTGACATAAGTCTCAGGCGAGCTCATGGAATTTACAAATTTATAGTTGCGTTATACAGTAGTAGCCAAGTGTAAAGTGTAGGCTAGAATATTAGTGCCAAAGGGCAGGATTTTCTGAACAAAACCAACCTTTCATTAAGCAGCACTGGAGGTAAAGTCATTGGATTAAGAAATGTGTAATGCTAGTCGGGTGATTGTTATCCAATAATTAGTCCCAAAAACCACCGCTCTGCTTCTGTCAACTGCGACTCGACCAAGCGTTTCCATCTTTTCCCCTTCTTTCTTTTACTTTTCACCCCTTTTCTTCTCCTTGTTAATCTCCTCTTTTCCTTTCTTCTCTTTCTTTGTAAATTCACTTAGAGTTAATTGCTTCCAGCAGGCTTTTCTCTCAGTCTGTCACGCTGCTATCCGTCATGTGAGGACAGTGTGTGGGCTTGTTATCGAGCCCTGTGGGTTGCTGCCGTGTGGAGGAGAGGCCTGGCACACAACTCATAAACTGGCTTGTCCGTTACATCGTGGAGTTTTTTGGTGTTGCTGCTACAGCCATGAGATCCTTTGCAGTGTAGAGATTTTTTTGCTGTTTGGGACTGGATGACAGATTTCTTAAATGGCTGAGGAGGTTTTGATTCCACCTTCAGGGAAAATCACATCGGTAAGTTTAGTCTGACTGCATGAACCAGGGCAGCCAGGGCTGTCAGCTGACTGCTTCCCTATTGTTTTAGACATTGTTTTAGTTCCAGCAGCTAATAGCATTTACTACCAGTCACATACTTAGGATATACTGTAGAAGATCAGTGGCTGAACTCTACAGGATCTTATCAGATATTTGAAACAGATCACCAAACCTTAAACTCATCAAATGTACTATGATAAGCAACACTGTAAAAACTGTTACTTTGATTTTACTTCAAATATGTTGTATATTATTCAGTTGAGTGAATAATATACAATAAACTGTATTTCCAGTACAGCCTACATGAAAAAGTAGTGTAATTTGAATTAAATCAGACTAATGAAATAAATTGTACTAACTGTAATAGTAACAGTTTAAAAAAAAATTATAGATATATATAATTACCCACTACACTAGCATGTATAAAAGCCTGTTAGCTAGCACAAAGCTAAATATCTTAACATGGAAGCCAAACACTTAATCATGGTTAAGGGTTGAAAGGTGAAAATGATCTGCAGGTCTGTGCAGGGCCCTAAAACTGGTCTCCTGGAGAAAAATCACGCATACTAATACAGCAACTCCCTATCTGGAAGGCATCGCCACTCAGCACCACAAAGCCAGTATTCACCAAGTCCAAACCACACCAGCGTTCACACACCAGACTGTTGGACGATTCCCTGAATATGTTACACGGCAAACAAACACAACTTACATGTGATCGTCAACCTATCAAAGAACACCACGCCCCAGGATTAGTTCAAGTAGATTCACAACTAAACTATTATTGATTCAACCCAAACTATTTTTGAATTCTGGAGGTTTGGCCAAAAAGTATCATGACTATCTTCCATTAGTTTAAATGCAAGCATAGAGAGTATATTTCTGTAGTGTATAGTACGGAGCCCCGGGGGTGACATGGAGGAAAAATACTTAACTCGAGAACTCGACTTTCAAGAGGAAAAAAATTAAACATGTAGCCTATTGGATCTCGAGAAATTTCAAAAGGAGAAAATACTGGCATTAGCATTGTTGTCAGAAAAGATAGCATTTCAACTTGTTTCCTCAATATCTGATGACGCATTGGGGGCATTTTTGGATTTATTACAGTAAATATATAACATATTGGACCTTTTAAAGTAAACCATGGTGCATTTTGATATATATTTTTTTAACTTCCCATACAATATCACTTGGATTTCATGTCATATACCTGTCTTTCACTGCCTGGCATCACCTTCAATCAGCCATTATTCAAATATTTTACCGATGCAGACATTTTAACGTTTAGCTGGATATTACTTTCTTGAGATACTAGTCCCACAGTTATGGAAAGCTTCTGTCTTTGCCTCTCAGCTCCCTCGGAATTGGCAGCCAGCCATGCGCTTTGATTTGCTTGCAGCAAGGAATGTGAACAATGCAAACAAGACATTTTAGACGGGTGAATTAAGCGCTTCATTTAAATAAAGACCCAAAGGTGGAGCCAGACCATGTCTGGGGAGATTTATTTTCCCATTTACAGAAGCTATATGCACTTTTTGAAGCCATTACATAATAAAATGCGTAAACAATCTATACCTCATTTGGGAAAATGCGTTCCCCAACTGTCAACCAGATCCCAACACATATTAGGGATGACTCATTTCCATTCCTGCCATATAAAAAGAGGCCAAAATTGTCTGATACTGTTTTTTAATTAAATTACATTGGTAGGGTAAGAATTTGGCAGCATTAGTCATCTGGAAAACTCTTTTTGTTATGGTATGCTAGAGTAGAGTTCAAGTAATCTGCTATATTTCAATCAATCAAATAATATTCTGGGATGCTCTAACTGCAAAAAAAGATCCCCAACAATGCCAAGTATATGTGGTACTGTCAATGAAATATTAGGCCAACAGAAGAACATTTAATCATACTAGATCTTTTTAAGGAATAGCAAAGTAGTGGTAGTAGTAGTGGTAGTGGTGGTAGTAGTAGTGGTAGTGGTAGTAGTGGTAGTAGCAGTGGTAGTAGTAGTTGTAGTGGTGGTAGTAGTAGTAGTAGTGGTAGTAGTAGTAGTAGTAGTGGTAGCAGCTTAGAGCAAGTCCCCATGACAGTGTTAGGGCAGACTTATAAATTATATTTCCCCAGTAATAGCACATTTCCTCCAATAATTTGCCAGTCCACTCAGAAAGAGTAATGGGAAATGACACAACTTGAAAGTATTTAAAAAACCAAAAAGATTCGGGGCTCTGTGTGCACTCCTCGTGACATAAAACATTTTGAGGTCATTTCGAAGGGGTTATGATGCTAAAAAAAGATATCTCTTACGCCATGTGGGTCAATGGGTAAAAACAATCAAGCTGTAGCCCATCAGGGTGTTGAGAAAATGCTTTAGCTATATATTTTCACGAACTGATCAACATGATATGATCATGATATTACATATATGTATATGTATATATATATATATATATATATATATATATATATATATATACATGATATATAAATGTAAGCTCAGTGTAGAATGTGCATTCCCTCCTACAGTAGGCTACAGAGCTTTAGGAAGTAACCCACTTCAGACTGCATCACTGCTCCTCCCGGTGGAAAGATCAACCATTGCAACGGCTGTCCACACACAGGCTGTCCACACAGGCTGTCCACACACAGGCTGTCCACACACAGGCTGTCCACACACAGGCTGTCCACACACAGGCGCTTGTGTTGTCTTCCCGTCAAAATTGAAAATCATCACTTTTGTTGATACTTTTGATCAACTTTTTTAACTTTTTATGTTTTTGTCCATTTTTTCAACACTTATGATGCTTTTTTTCAATGTATGTCACTTTTTTTGACATTTTCAACACTACGTAACACTAACTTATTAACTTTAGTTTTACAGTTATTTTTAGAATTTATGGTCAATAAATCTCATTTATAGGAAATTATACTTAATGTTTAAGTTAGAAAAGCAGAAATTAGGAATTATTTAGACTAAAATTAAAGGAATGGATGTTGATGATAATCACAGACTGGAATATGTCAACTTTTACTCAATACTATTTCAAAAACACTTCCATTTGTTTTACAATGCTATAAAATTGAATAAGACGCCCCAAAATTAATGAAAGTAGAGATTTGTACTTGGCAAAGAGCGTTGGGTGGAATCAATCATGTTATTTTGGGGAATTAAAAAGAACATTGATATAGGACAACATGGGGACAACATGAGGACAACATGAGGACAACATGAAGACAACATGAAGACAACATGAGGGTTAAGGGTGTTTTGAGTTGGCCCTGTGTTGACTTTGCCATCGGGGGGGTCTCTTTCCAGCCAAGGCCGGACCAAATCCCAGCCAGGATCAGTCACAAATCAGCCTGGGCCCCAGCTCAGAGGCATGTCAAATTCTAAGTGGTTTCATTTTTAGCAATCTAGCTAGGTAGATTTCTTGTTCAATTTAAGGCCTTTGGCAGCAAACAAGCAAAAACAGCTGAAGAAGAGGGGGATGGGAAGTGTACAGTACCTCTCATACCTATGAGCATGACATCAGGATGACATGCTTCAAGAAGTCCACCATGAGTCCTGTGTCCAAGAGAAGACCAGCCTGCCTGAATGACTACGCCCATGGCACTCACCTCTGTAGTGATGAAACCCTTTGAACCACTGGTCAAGGATTACAGGCTTGACACAAAGCTCAAGGACCTGGGATTAAACCTTGACATCCTGATCACAGACAACAATCAAAAAGCCGACCTGAAAAGAAGTAGAGGACCTGACCCACTGTTGGACAACAACCTGATCGTGACATTTTGGGTCCCCGGTGGAGAGGATGCACAGGCCTAGGGTCTGACCTGAGAGCTGCATACTAACTCAGTGGTGACTGTTTCAGCTGAGTTCCCGGTATCCACTCAAATACTGAGAAATCATTACTCTTGCATCATCAAATGTGTCCTGATGGAACATCAGCCTGGTATAGAAACAGCACTGCAAAAAGCAGTTTGTTCAGCTGAACACGCAATAGGTGGTGCCATACAATGCCTAAAGAATATTAACGTTGGCATTGCAAAAAGCTCCCCTGGTTTTGAAGAAGGGACCTGATACACCAGGCCAGTACTGAGAGGCTCAGGAGGAGCTTCTACTTTCAAACCACTAGGATCCTAAATCCCACGTATTACTGTGCATGCCTATATTCAGAGATGGCAAAAGTTCTCACTTCCAAGTAGAAGAACAGATACTTGTGTTAAAAAATACTCTGGTATAAGTATAAGTACTGATTTAACTTCTTTACTTAAGTAAAAGTAACAAAGTACATGCTTGGCATGCCTTGTGAATGAGACAATGAACTGACAACTAGTAAATCTTTGAACAAGGAGTGCTAATAATAATGAATGTAATATGTCAGGCTAACAATGTTTTCTTCATTTTCAATCAAGTCGCCATCCATAATACTACGCTAATGTTACCGCCATCAAGCCGCAATGATTTGCCGCCAAATCTGTCGAGTCGTCTTGTAGTGGTAGAACATGTATTCCCATCCAATTAGTTTCAACAGAAATTATTTGAAACTAAATTAACGAGCCAATTTTGTAAAATGTACGAAGTAGAAAGTACCGATATTCGTGTTAAAAATGTAAGGAGTAAAAGTAAAAAGTTGTCACTAAAATAAATAGTAAAGTAAAAATATCTGAAAGATCTACTTGAGTACCCATCTCTGCCTATATTTGGTATTATTACTGCTTTTAATGCATAAAAGGAACTGACCAATTACATTTTTGTGAAATTGTGTTATATGATTTCCCCTGAATTGATTGACTGGTTGGTATTTATTGATTGAATAACAATCTTTTAATTGTCTCACAAATAATATATAATATGTATTGATATGATTACCAGCAGATTATTTAAAGGATAAGAGACAACTGACCTGGTGTTACCTGCCACCTAGTAATTTTAACTTAAATTGCTTTTTTAAATACATCTGTTAACTCCGCAAAGGAAATTAACATGTTTCACTCTGTTGTATGTCTGTCTATATGTCCCTTAGTGGGGTAAAGATAAGAAAGCAGAGATTGGTAAGTGTAGATAGATAAGTATCATAAACAAGTGTCAAACAAAGAAGTACCATTCTTACAGTAAAATTTAAAAAGTTACTGTACATTAAATAAGACTAAAATAGACTATTAGACTATATATACTAATAGACTATATGTAATTATTATTAATGGATACTTAATTACTGGACATGGTTTATGTTGAGGGACTGGGATCACTTTTGCATCCGGCGCCATGTCCAACCAAACATTACCTTTTTGCTAAAATGGCATTGGTTTATTAGTTTATTGTGATCAATGAGCATGTTACTGTATGTCTCGGCCTAAACAGCTCTGTCTGTTGGTAGCTCCTGAGTTGATAGATACTGTAGATAGATGGATAGATAGATAGATAGATAGATAGATAGATAGATAGATAGATAGATAGATAGATAGATAGATAGATAGATAGATAGATAGATAGCAAAATCAGTCACACAGCACAGAATATAAATATTAATGACATACTAGGATACAACTGCTTAAATCATATGATAAAATGTAAATAAACCAATTGTACAGGTTGCATTAGTGCAGTACTGTGGAGTCTCAGGGTCTCATTTAGCACCCAGTGATGACATGTTAAATGTTTATTGTCTGTGGTAGGAATGATTTCCTGTAGGTCACCTCTGGAGCTCTCCTATATATCAGCACAGATATGAGCAGTTTCCTAAATAAGGAATGTTAATAACAATGTCCACCCCAAGTTTCATGGCACCCAAGCATGGCGAGATCACTTTCCGCTGCCTCAACATAGCAATACGCCCAGAATGCACCTGAACACACCTCCCTGTAAGACCAGCACGCCCAGAATGCACCTGAACACACCTCCCTGTAAGACCAGCACGCCCAGAATGCACCTGAACACACCTCCCTGTAAGACCAGCACGCCCAGAATGCACCTGAACACACCTCCCTGTAAGACCAGCACACCCAGAATGCACCTGAACACACCTCTCTGTAAGACCAGCACACCCAGAATGCACCTGAACACACCTCCCTGTAAGACCAGCACGCCCAGAATGCACCTGAACACACCTCCCTGTAAGACCAGCACGCCCAGAATGCACCTGAACACACCTCCCTGTAAGACCAGCACACCCAGAATGCACCTGAACACACCTCCCTGTAAGACCAGCACGCCCAGAATGCACCTGAACACACCTCCCTGTAAGACCAGCACGCCCAGAATGCACCTGAACACACCTCCCTGTAAGACCAGCACACCCAGAATGCACCTGAACACACCTCTCTGTAAGACCAGCACACCCAGAATGCACCTGAACACACCTCCGTGTAAGACCAGCACGCCCAGAATGCACCTGAACACACCTCCCTGTAAGACCAGCACACCCAGAATGCACCTGAACACACCTCCCTGTAAGACCAGCACGCCCAGAATGCACCTGAACACACCTCCCTGTAAGACCAGCACACCCAGAATGCACCTGAACACACCTCCCTGTAAGACCAGCACGCCCAGAATGCACCTGAACACACCTCCCTGTAAGACCAGTACACCCAGAATGCATCTGAACACACCTCCCTGTAAGACCAGCCCGCCCAGAATGCATCTGAACTCACCTCCCTGTAAGACCAGCACGCTCATGGGTACACAGATGGACGCAGAGACACTTACGTCGGGCGTTGTGCCTCGCTGCGCCGGGGGCAAGATAGAGAACTGTTTCTAGACTGCTATTTTCCAAGATACATTTCAATGCAAACAGCTTTCACCAGATGGATTTAATTCCTTTTAAAATCTCCGTAATGTTTTTAAAAATTCACTAAGAATGATTAAGTTATTATTGAGCCCGAAATACTTTGCCGACTTTATTGCAGACTTTTCTGAAATGCTGTCAATTATATGTATTTACAGTAATTCTTTGTTTTAACTGTTGACTTCACTATTCATATCCCAATAATAACATACTTTGGTGCTTTGCAGCATGTGACTGCCTGTCTCACACTAGAGGTCATACACCCTGGATTTGAGTATTAGTTTTCCTGCTGTAAATGTCAAGGACCTAGCTCTGTCTATTCACTCCTGCATTTTATTTCATGCACTAGTTTCTCAAGCTTGTCAGACTAGATCTGAAACTGTCAAAAAAGGCACAGTACTGAAAATATCTGTGCTCTATTTATGGAAGCGCTATCTCTAAAGCTTGTGACAGTCAGACAGTGGCAACTCATTTAAATGCTGCACATTTGTCCAATTCTAAGATCCCTGCACTGATTATGGTTCAATTTAGGATTTCAAGGCCCTACTTTTTGTCTTTAAGTCATTTGATGGTCTGGACCCAACATATACTGTATTGCCCATATGTTCCCTGAGTACAAGCTGTAAGGGCATCTGCAGAGACTGACCAGTTAGTGGTTCCCTCAGCAGTCAGTCGTTAAGACAGGCCCCACTGTAGCCATTTTAAAAACTAAGATGAAGACTGTTCTCTTTTCCACAGCTGCTAATTAGTCCTGGTTTATGGTACTTCATTTGGTTTTAAACTTCTCTGCACCTTTATAAAATGTGTCTTTGTACATGTACAAGTCTGCCTAGAAGTAGGGCTCACTTCCTCACCATTCTCTGGATGAACTTCCTAACACTCTCTCTCTCTCTCTCTCTCTCTCTCTCTCTCCCCTGCTGTCTGCAGCAACTGACCAGCTCTTTGTTGGCAGTGGCATTTCTTACCTCCTTCGGGAGCTCCATGCTTTATGGCTACAATCTGGCAGTGGTCAACTCCCCTGCTGTGGTAAGACACACACACACACACACACACACACACACACCACTTCAACTCTGGGTCTCAGGGCTATCAACAACTGTGGAACCAAAGGTCACCGATTCCCTGAGCGTTTTATTTTTGCTAATTTAATTAGATGCATTTGTTAGGGCTTTAAACCACTAAAGAACAATGTCAACTAAGGCACACCTTGCCATTCTAGTTTATTTTGTTGTACTGTTGTTTAGAGAAGCCCTGTGCTCACTTGGTACATACTCCTAAATAAAGTGGTGTTGATAAATCAACTATTCATATTTAATCTTTGACACAACAATAATTGTACTTGTATGTTTTACCTGCCTCATTACTGTTTTTTAATGCACTTTAAAGCGACCTTGCAAACCGTTCTCACTCCCAACTCGTAATTTGGGTCTTGAGTTTTGATCCCTTGGTAAACTGAGGTCAAAAAAGACTTTAGGATTTGATTAGACAGGGAACTGAACATGTGTGAGTGAAAAAAAGAGCTAGAGATAAAGAGTGTGTTGGTACTGGTCTCGTGAAACCAGGATATCTTGGCCATGTGATACACAAAGACAAGGTTTCCACTCATCAGGAAGGAATGCCCTTTGATTGGCTCAATGAGGTGAGATTGACCAAATCCTTTCTATTGGTCCAAAACAGCATCTGATCTGTCAGGATTAAGTACTGAGTTTGCTTCCTGTAGGGAGGTCTTGTTCCCCCTCTTGCTTCGTCTCGCGTTTCCTCTCTTGTCGTCTCCTTTGTTCCCTCCTTCCCAGTCCCTCTCTTGTTCCCTCCTCCAGTTGCTTTCTCGGTCCCTTTTCAGTTCCCTTCCTTGTTTCTTCCCTGGTTTCCTGCTCTTGTTCCCTTTTCCTGTTCCCTCTTTGGCTCCTCGATTCCCGCTGCCTTTGGCCCTTGTGCCCTAGTTTCCCTGTGTTCCCTGTCTCCTGTTTCCCTTTCTCCCTGGTGCCCACTGCCGTCTTCCCCAATCCCCTGTTCTTAGTGCCCCTACGTCCCTTGCTCCCTGGTTTCCTTGTGTCCCTGGGTTCCTCTCTCCCTGATATCTTCTGCCCTTTCTGGGTTGTCTTTTGTTGGGTTTTTACATTTTTATGTGACATCTGGAATCTGTCCTTTGGGGGGGGGGGGCACTGTGATGGTTTGGGTGGGTGCTTTGGTTTCTTTGTTTATCCTTCTGTGGTTTTTGGTCTGGTCTTGTCTCCTTGTGTTTGTGGCTCAGTGTTTCCCTGGTAAGTGTCTGTTAGTTCTGCTTCCTGTTTTGTTTGGTAGTATGGTTTCCTGTCTTGTCTAGCTTTGCTTTGTGCCTGTCTGATTGTCCTACCCCGCCCTAATGTGATTCACCTGACGTCTCACCTGTTCCCGGTTACCCCTGTGTTCCCTTTGTCCATTGTCAGATCCTTTTGTCTTGTGTAGGTGTTCGTGTCTGAGTTCCAGCTGAGTTCCAGTTGTGTTCCAGCTGTGTTCCAGTTGTGTTCCAGTTGTGTTCCAGTTGTGTTCCAGTGAGTTGTCCCCTGTGCTGTTACTCTATTTTTTTATGTTGCCTTCCCCTGGACCTGTTTTGGACTGCTTGCTTTTGGACCTTTTGGATTTTGTTGTTCCTGGACTTTGCATGCTCCTTTTGCTCCCCGTAGATTTTTTTTTAACCAGGTCAGATTACATTATGTGTTTACATAATTCCGAAAGGCTTCTCCAATGTTTTTCTAGTTAGTTTTTTAAAATGATATCAGATTAGTGAACAGAATGTGCCTTTGGAACATTTGATGAACGGTTGCTGATAATGGCCAATGTAGATGTTGAATTAAAGATCAGCACCCCCCGCAGATCAGCTGGTATTCCATCAATAATGGAGTGGAATGGAAATTTGTAAGTGACCCCAAACTTTTAACCGGTGGTGTACAAAAAAAAACTCACATACTGTTTTAGCCTACTAAATAGCATGTTAGTATGGAATTTTGAGTTGCTGTTTTTTTTTTCTTTGGGCCCTCTGCAGTCTACTCAGTGACTAAATGAAAGAGGTAAAAACTATGATGTGTCAGTCCATAGTATGTTTAGCTGATATTCCAGTAAAGCTCTCCCTCAATCTTCCGTTTTGATTGGAAAATTTGAAGAAGAGCTACAAGTTTGCGTGTTAATTCCAGCTTGTTTTAGGCTGCATTATTTTGCAATTGACACTAAAAACAGGACCATTTAAATCTGCACACATTTTATTCTACAGTACTGTAAGTTTATCCAGTGTCCAAACAGCCAAGAAAACGGACATAATTTGCAGAGCTCCTGCAAACCTGTATTTTCCTATCTGCAGTCACTGCACTAAGTCTGAACTTATATATCTATATCTGTAATTATTGAATTATCTTTCATTCATACATCACAAATGATCATGTTTTTTTATTGTTTCTGCCACCTTCCTCTTCTGACCTTTCCTTTCTTGTTTCTACCCCCCCCTTCCCACTCAGTACATAAAGGATTTCTACAACAAGACAGTGGTGAGTCGTAATGGAACAGGACTCAGTGAGGAGACCCTGACCCTCATGTACTCTCTTACTGTGTCTGTCTTCGCTATTGGAGGTCTGCTGGGCTCCCTTGTCGTGGGCATACTGGTCTCTCGCTTTGGCAGGTAAGACCATTTTTGTGTCAGGAGAGGATACTAGATTCTAGACCAGTTCTACAACAGACAAAGTTGGATTCTTTGAACCGTGACTACAGTCTTTTCCTAACTCTAACCAGTGAGTTAAGGCCCTGATACGGTCAGAGACTTCCCATACTCAAGTAGAAGTACAGATACTGATTTCACTTCATCACTCAAGTAAAAGTAACAAAGTACAGGCATGAAAATTGACAACACTGGTTAATACTACACTGGGTCCAGGCCCCGAGGACATGCCTACATTGAGTTATATTCAAAGCTACTGGCAACAGAAAGTCAGCCTTATGTGACCCAGATCATCTGATTTACATGAAATTTACACGGTGTGGTCTGAACATGATTTAGTTTCTTCTAGCGCAACATAGAGGACAGAGAAAGTGGTTAAAATGTTTCGCTTGAGAGGAAGTCATTTTGTATTTTGTAAGAAAACCCCATGTTTGAACTAGGTTTATATACTGTACATAACAACTCATGGAAGTTGAACAGAACCTGTGAGCATTGCAAGACTGTATAGGGATTTGTTCCATGCATGTTTATTAGGCTCCATAGCACCCCCTTTTTGTATGCCTTTTCACTCGTACTTATTTAGTTAGTATCAGTTGAACCCATTTATGCTTTGTTCATACTACATAGGCTACATTGGGTTTCTTACATACAGTACATGTTAGTCAAACAGGTGTTGTACTTCAAACGGTTACACAACATTTCAGCTATTTCTGGAGACTAACTATACTCACAATATTCATACATGTCCCATATCAACAGATCATATTTGTAACTGATTATATTGTTTATTTACTAAAGTAGAATACATTATACTTGTTGAAATACCTTAGTTTCTGTGACATTCATCACATTGGAATGGAGACAGGCACAATAATATGTGGAAAGGTTGCATGCTTAAAATGCAATGTACTGAATACATAAAACATATTTTTACCACCCCAAATGATCCTACACCAGCCCAATAGTTACTTGTTACCTAGTGTGATGCATCCCTAGTGTGATGATTTGTCGATATATAATGATAGAGAGCATAACGATGCCTTCTTAGACTTCTTTTGTAGAACAAGTTTGAAATCAAGAAGCCCTCAGAGCTGCATTTGGATGTTGGTTCTGCTCTTTCCCGACACCCTGCCCAATAACCCCCCAAGACTGCCCATGCCCAACCATGAGGGTGGATAGTGGCCAATTGGCATTGCCAGCCTGAGAGACACTCAGCAGCATCTGGTGCTGCCCCCAAAATCAACACCTGAACACCACTAACACACAATTACTGCACACATGACACAGATAAACATTGTCCAGTTTATGTCGTGTTTCACAAACAAAAGAGAAATATTTTTTGCATAACGCAAGTTTAGGAAATAAGACCCTCAGAGATAGAAATACACACACACATACTGGCATAAATGGCACTTCATCAGGGCGTTGTATCAATCATTCCTCTGTCCTTTATTCAGAGCTGTTGGTAACCCCGTCCCCCGAGGCCCTGCAGTCCTTCAGAGTGCACAGTGTCCCCTCGTCCCCTCTGCCCTTCAGAAGTTTACTGGTCCTCAAAGTGCACAGACAATTTATCTTGTCTTCAGTGCAAATCATCTGAAAGCTCCATACATCTCCACTATTTAATAGAACTTCGGTAGGCATTTAAATGCAAATGAGAGCAGGCACTTTATAAACCCATTTACAGGCTGATCAGTTTCTTCACAGAGCACGGTTTTATGGTTAATCACAGCTTATGAGCAAACGTGTGAGCTGTTTTATGTCTAATCAGGACATACATGTCTATCAATATGACTGTGTGTATATCAGACGAGGGGGTTACTGCTGTTGACCATATACTGCTGCTGGCCTCACTATTTCATAAACCTCTGAGTCATATGCTTTAATGTATATTCTTTGTGTGTGTGTGTGTGTGTCCACTTTCAGGAAAGGCACAGTGGTCCACACAACAGTGCTGGTGTTTATCGCTGGCTCATTCATGGGCTTCAGCAGGATTTGTGGTTCACCTGAGATGGTCATCATTGGCCGCTTCATTACAGGAATTCACTCAGGTACACACACACACACACACACACACATATATATATATATATATATATATATGAGAGAGAGAATTTCATTGACATCACAAGTGATGCGTCCTCGTTGGCAAGACAAAGTGGAAGACCCGTTTTTACAATAACGTCGAATCCATCCTTGCACAGCTGCAAGTCAACCTGTTCACAAGCATCCTCCATGGCCTGAATGAAGCTACTTGCTAATGCTAAACTGGATTGCTGGTTCAAATGTTTAAGAAGAAGGTGAAGTTGTAAGAAATGTGGAAAAGTGATAATTGCCTAATAGTATATTACTTTAAAAGTTGAGTAATAGTCATATTGTATGAAAGTTGTAGGTGTTGAAGTGGCACAGCGTGCCAAGCGGGTGACACCCGCTGGGCACCACAGTGATAATCATCCTCAGAATGTAGTTCTGCAAATCTCTCTTTTTTCTCTCTGTCTATTTTAAAATGAGTAGATCAGCTGGACGGGAATATGTGATGTTAGCTGTTCACTGAACATTATTTGGTCAAGTTTGGTGGTTTTAAATTGCTCTATGAATACAGATTGATTGATTGATAGAAATGTATTATATTTATATCACTGTGTTACAGCAAGAAGCAATACATTACTGTAATTAAATGTATTACTCCCAACAGTGGTTATACTGAAGCAACAGAAGAATCATACTTTCAAGTCTTCATAGAGAATCACTGCATTGTTAACTAGATCTTTTTTTTACTGCAGGCATCTCTCTGAGTGTAGTACCAATGTACCTCGGTGAGATAGCACCCAAGAACCTACGGGGCTTCCTGGGTCTCGTGCCGAGTATCTTCATTGGCACCGGAGTCTTCACCGCCCAAATCCTCGGCCTACATGAGCTTCTAGGAAAGGTAGCATGCTTACTCTTTTAAGCTGAAATCCTGACAAAGCATATCTTGGACTGACTGAAGTTGGCCTAAGCCAACTTCATTAGAATGTATTCAGCGTTTCTTATAGACAACCAATGTAGTGTTCACCCATACGATACATGCATGTGTGTTACAGGAGGAGGACTGGCCCCTCTTTCTTTCAGTGATAGTGGTACCCACTTTCATCCAGTTGATGCTGTTGCCATGGTTCCCGGAGAGCCCCAGGTACCTACTGATTGAGAAGCACAACGTCCATGCCACCATCACAGGTCAGTGTTGTGGCACTGCTGCACATTAGCAAAGAAACACTTTACAGTAAGAAAAGAACACTGAGTTTTGCCAACATTTGGGAGGAATGAAGACCATTTAAAGTACAGTGAATTACTGTTAACTGGTTCAATAAAAAGGATTCATGTATTGTCAGTTTAGTATTCAGATACAGTATTAGGGGACCACTAAGGTCTATATAAAGAGACTTCAGATACAGTATTAGGGACCACTAAGGTCTATATAAAAGAGACTTCAGATACAGTATTAGGGACCACTAAGGTCTATATAAAAGATACTTCAGATACAGTATTAGGGGACCACTAAGGTCTATATAAAAGAGACTTCAGATACAGTATTAGGGGACCACTAAGGTCTATATAAAAGAGACTTCAGATACAGTATTAGGGGACCACTAAGGTCTATATAAAAGAGGCTTCAGATACAGTATTAGGGGACCACTAAGGTCTATATAAAGAGACTTCAGATACAGTATTGGGGGACCACTAAGGTCTATATAAAAGAGACTTCAGATACAGTATTAGGGGACCACTAAGGTCTATATAAAAGAGACTTCAGATACAGTATTAGGGGACCACTAAGGTCTATATAAAAGAGACTTCAGATACAGTATTAGGGGACCACTAAGGTCTATATAAAAGAGACTTCAGATACAGTATTAGGGGACCACTAAGGTCTATATAAAAGAGACTTCAGATACAGTATTAGGGACCACTAAGGTCTATATAAAGAGACTTCAGATACAGTATTAGGGACCACTAAGGTCTATATAAAAGAGACTTCAGATACAGTATTAGGGACCACTAAGGTCTATATAAAAGAGACTTCAGATACAGTATTAGGAGACCACTAAGGTCTATATACAGTGGGTACGGAAAGTATTCAGACCCCTTTAAATTTTTCACTCTTTGTTTCATTGCAGCCTTTTTCCAAAAATCAAAAATGTTCATTTTATTTCTCAGTAATGTACACTCAGCAACCCATCTTGACAGAAAAAAACAGAAATTTAGAAATTTTTGCATATTTATTAAAAAACAAAAACTGAAATATCACATGGTCATATGTATTCAGACCCTTTGCCGTGACCCTCATATGTAACTCAGGTGCTGTCTATTTCTTCTGATCATCCTTGAGATGGTTCTACACCTTCATTGGAGTCCAGCTGTGTTTGATTATACTGATTGGACTTGATTAGGAAAGCCACACACCTGTCTATATAAGACCTTACAGCTCACAGTGCATGTCAGAGCAAATGACAATCATGAGGTCAAAGGAACTGCCTGAAGAGCTCAGAGACAGAATTGTGGCAAGGCACAGATCTGGTCAAGGTTACAAAAAAATTTCTGCTGCACTTAAGGTTCCTAAGAGCACAGTGGCCTCCATAATCCTCAAATGGAAGACGTTTGGGACGACCAGAACCCTTCCTAGAGCTGGCCGTCCGGCCAAACTGAGCTATCGGGGAGAAGAGCCTTGGTGAGAGAGGCAAAGAAGAAACCCAATGGTCACTGTGGCTAAGCTCCAGAGATGCAGTCGGGAGATGGGAGAAAGTTGTAGTAAGTCAACCATCACTGCAGCAATCCACCAGTCGGGGCTTTATGGCAGAGTGGCCCGAAGGAAGCCTCTCCTCAGTGCAAGACACATGAAAGCCCGCATGGAGTTTGCTAAAAAACACCTGAAGGACTCCAAGATGGTGATAAATAAAATCCTCTGGTCTGATGAGACCAAGATAGAACTTTTGGCCTTAATTCTAAGCGGTATGTGTGGAGAAAACCAGGCACTGCTCATCACCTGTCCAATACAGTCTCAACAGTGAAGCATGGTGGTGGCAGCATCATGCTGTGGGGGTGTTTTTCAGCTGCAGGGACAGGGCGACTGGTTGCAATCGAGGGAAAGATGAATGCGGCCAAGTACAGGGATATCCTGGACGAAAACCTTTTCCAGAGTGCTCTGGACCTCAGACTGGGCCGAAGGTTTACCTTCCAACAAGACAATGACCCTAAGCACACCGCTAAAATAACGAAGGAGTGGCTTCACAACAACTCTGTGGCTGTTCTTGAATGGCCCAGCCAGAGCCCTGACTTAAACCCAATTGAGCATCTCTGGAGAGACCTGAAAATGACTGTCCACCAACGTTTACCATCCAACCTGACAGAACTGGAGAGGATCTGCAAGGAGGAATGGCAGAGGATACCCAAATCCAGATGTGAGAAACTTGTTGCATCTTTCCCAAAACGACTCATGGCTGTATTAGATCAAAAGGGTGCTTCTACTAAATACTGAACAAAGGGTCTGAATACTTATGACCATGTGATATTTCAGTTTTTGTTTTTTAATAAATATGCAAATATTTCTAAATTTCTGTTTTTTTTCTGTCAAGATGGGTTGCTGAGTGTACATTACTGAGAAATAAAATGAACTTTTTTGATTTTTGGAAAAAGGCTGCAATGAAACAAAGAGTGAAAAATTTAAAGGGGTCTGAATACTTTCCGTACCCACTGTAAAAGAGACTTCAGATACAGTATTAGGGGACCACTAAGGTCTATATAAAAGAGACTTCTGATACAGTATTAGGGGACCACTAAGGTCTATATGAAAGCATCCAAAGAGCACCATGTCTGGGGCCCTTTAAAGTGTCCCTTTAACCTTCGTGACACACTGCACATCAAAGGTGCTGATGACTGGTGGACAGACTTTCTGACTGACTGACTTAGGCAGGGCAAAATACAAAAATATCCACACTACTGTTATCTTGGCTAGCTAGTTAAGTTGTCCGGCTTTCCGAGTAAAGTGTGTGCTCTTGTCTCTATCCCTGATACCCTGTGACCGTGCTTTTTTTTCTGTCCTCTGTCTCTCAGCCCTGAAGTGGTACAGAGCAAAATGTAACATCCAGGCTGAGATTGAAGAGATGCAGGAGGAGCAGCGCTCTCTGTCCTCAGTGGAGACGCTGTCAGTATGGAAACTGTTGCTGGATGACACAGTCCGCTGGCAGGTGCTCAGTGTGATGGTCATAAACGTCGGCATGCAGCTGTCTGGCATTGATGCTGTAAGAACTCTTTGAAAACTGAGTAATGTATATTGAAGCTATGTTGTCTGCCACAATGGCATTTTTGATAGTACAAAATACTTTTTAAGTCTAAAATGGTTAAATTTTAACTAGGTGCTTCCTCTAAAGGAGATTCCCTAAACCCAGATGTCCAAGCACACGTAGAAATGGGCATATTTTGGCATTAGGACGATATCAAGTCAATTTAAGTAAAAACTAAAATCCAAGTGAAGTCACCAGTCATTGATGAAGTCTTTTTTTGAGTTTTGTCATGGCAAGGCTAAAGTCACCAGATATATGACTTGGGTCTGACTGGACTCTATGTGACTTAAGTGTAATGGTTCCGCGGAGGCTCCACGCAGAGCTTTCTGTGTAGCCTACGTAAGTGGCTTAAAGTTTATACTTGTGCAAACAGTCTATGGTGTGTGTTCTAGGGGGAGTGTGTGGTAGAGCAAGTGAGAGTGACGGTGATTAGCTTTGGAGCGAGTGACGAGAGTCACCCCTCAGTCACATTAGCTACAAGAGAGCAACAAAGTGGTAAAGTGGTAGGCTGCCATTCATTTTCAATGGGAGGGGCAGTTTGCCAGCAACGAGCTTGCCGCTGCCACGAGCGAGGCGGGGCCAAAATAGACAAGCGATGCGACAAAGCAACTGCCAATCAGAGTGAAGGCAGCGTGAGGGCAGCCTGACGTATATACGTTGGTTGCTTGAGTCAAAGAAAATTATTCCAGATGGTGGAAACGCTTCAGGACATTGTATTTCTGTATATACTGTATGTGATATGTTTGGCATTTTATCTCATATATTTTGTTACCCCTATTGAGAAATACATACTTTTAGATCCAAAAACATTGTTCTTGAGACTTGACAATACCTCTGAAGTGACTTGTAAGACCTCTTGCAGATACTAGGCAATAGCATCCTACTATCGATACAGAAGCGTCACGTTGACAGAAACAAATCGATCAAACTTTAATTCCACAAAGCTGTGGGAAAATGGAGGAAAAAGCTTATTTTAGTGGTGTCCACGTTCCCGGTCCTGTACAATCTAACCTTAGAGTCCTACAGAGATATTAACATGAGCACCAGAGAATTTCTGTTTACAGTTGCCAAACAGCCAGGAGTAGGCTTGGCACGCCCATGAACACCCATCAAGCGAGTGTGTGTCGCTGTCTTTTGTTGCTAATGTGACTGTAGGGTTATAGGGAGAGAAACAAGATGTCTCCCCTGTGCTTTCAGACCACTGTGGGGAATCTCTGACAGGAAAAGTTAACTCTCTCCTTGATTTAATGTAGTTTATGGAGGAGAACCAGGAAATGAGCTGTGGGAAATGTAGTCTATATCCACAACGTTCAACTTCTCGGATTGCTTGGGTGCTGCAGGAAAGTTTGTGCTGTTTTCAAGGTGTAGTGCAGGGAGATATGATCCGCTGTGAGCACGCTCTATTTTATTTTGAAAATTAACCCAATATTTTATTTTATTTTTGTGCTTCACTTCCTGACCACACTATCTGCCGTGTGCTGAATTGCTGCGGGGCTCTCTGGCGTCCGCAAAAAATAGAAGCTCTGCATATCTGCTCCTTTCACTGACTGTGAAATACACACATTGACTTTAATGGAAACCTAATAACTCCGCCGCCGTTCCAGAGCAGATCCGCAGCCGTTGCGCACCGGTGGAAATTGGGGGTAAATCCAAACAGCTAGACTATCTGTCCAATCTGAGTTTTCTGTTGCACGACTACAACTACTTTTGAACGTACACATGTTCCACCAAAGCAAGTTCCTTCCTGAAGTTATTTTGCAGAGGCACCGTGTTGCTCTTGGCGCCGCCAATGACGATTGTGATTGGTTTGAAAGAAATTCCAATAAATCAGCACATTATTCTCCCATCCCAGAATGATATGCCGACTAGCCAGACCCTCCTCCGCAGCATGTTATCTGCAATTATACTGGCATTTCCATAAAAAGGCGCCCCAAATACTCGATTGTGTAAAGTAGTGTTATTGTCCAGAGGGCATTCCAAGGTTTCGCAGGTGTTTGCTGTTAAACGGTATCAACAAACATCTTCTTTCTCTATATCCCCTCTTTGTGCTTGCTAACCATCAGCTGTTGGATGCCAAATGGTCTCTGTTAAACAGAGTCCTTAGGCTACAGTGATGAGCAGCACTAACTCCTGATGCAAGAGCATCAGATGGTTTAAGTCAGCGCCTTCAGATATGATATTAGAGGACAACTATGGTCTATATAAAAGGGATTATGGTAAGAGTAAGAGCGTTTGCCCCATGTTGGCCGAGTCCTGCAGCGGCCTGGGTTCAAGTCCGGCCTGCGGCTCTTTGCTGCATGTCATCCCCCATCTCTCTCTCCCCCTTTCATGCCTATCAACTCTAATAAAGGGAAAAAAGAGGCTTCAGATACAGTATTAGGGGACCACTAAGGTCTATATAAAAGAGACTTCAGATACAGTATTAGGGACCACTAAGGTCTATATAAAAGAGACTTCAGATACAGTATTAGGGGACCACTAAGGCCTATATAAAAGAGACTTCAGATACAGTATTAGGGGACCACTAAGGTCTATATAAAAGAGACTTCAGATACAGTATTAGGGACCACTAAGGTCTATATAAAAGAGACTTCAGATACAGTATTAGGGACCACTAAGGTCTATATAAAAGAAACTTCAGATACAGTATTAGGGGCCACTAAGGTCTATATAAAAGAGACTTCAGATACAGTATTAGGGACCACTAAGGTCTATATAAAAGAAACTTCAGATACAGTATTAGGGGCCACTAAGGTCTATATAAAAGAGACTTCAGATACAGTATTAGGGACCACTAAGGTCTATATAAAAGAGACTTCAGATACAGTATTAGGGGACCACTAAGGTCTATATAAAAGAAACTTCAGATACAGTATTAGGGGCCACTAAGGCCTATATAAAAGAGACTTCAGATACAGTATTAGGGGACCACTAAGGTCTATATAAAAGAAACTTCAGATACAGTATTAGGGGGGCACTAAGGTCTATATAAAAGAGACTTTAGATACAGTATTAGGGACCACTAAGGTCTATATAAAGAGACTTCAGATACAGTATTAGGGGACCACTAAGGTCTATATAAAAGAGACTTCAGATACAGTATTAGGGACCACTAAGGTCTATATAAAAGAGACTTCAGATACAGTATTAGGGGACCACTAAGGTCTATATAAAAGAGACTTCAGATACAGTATTAGGGACCACTAAGGTCTATATAAAAGAGACTTCAGATACAGTATTAGGGACCACTAAGGTCTATATAAAAGAGACTTCAGATACAGTATTAGAGGACCACTAAGGTCTATATAAAAGAGACTTCAGATACAGTATTAGGGGACCACTAAGGTCTATATAAAGAGACTTCAGATACAGTATTAGAGGACCACTAAGGTCTATATAAAAGAGACTTCAGATACAGTATTAGGGGACCACTAAGGTCTATATAAAGAGACTTCAGATACAGTATTAGGGGACCACTAAGGTCTATATAAAGAGACTTCAGATACAGTATTAGGGACCACTAAGGTCTATAGAAAAGAGACTTCAGATACAGTATTAGGGACCACTAAGGTCTATATAAAAGAGACTTCAGATACAGTATTAGGGGGCCACTAAGGTCTATATAAAAGCATCCAAAAAGCACCATAACATGAGAAGTGATTGCATTTTAAAATGTAGCTGGAATCAGAAACATTTTACTTTTCTTTTTCTCAAACCGATTAATTGATTATCAAAATAGTTGGTCATTTATTTAACAGTTGACAATTGATCCATTACACATACAACAGTACCAGGTCAGAAACACAGATAAGTATAAAAGTAACAGAAATAAATACAAAAAAAACATGCTAAAGTGACAGTGGTGTGATTAATAGCAGCAAATTTGTTTTGCAAATGTCAAGGTGCAGAGACTCGCCACTTTACAATGAGAGAGAGCACATATGTCAAGTCGCAGTGAACGATTCAGGAGTAGGGTTGGGTATCGGATTTTTTCCCAAAACCAGTGCTGAAATGATACTTTTAACACAATGCCGGTGCCTAAATAACCCCATTTGGTGATTTGGAGAATCGTGACAGCCCTGTTTAGTTTAGGTATTATGTAAGTCTGGACGGACAGGGATTTAAACTGCACTGGTTGGCGGAGGCATACAATAGGTTATTTGAGTTTTCATTTGGTTACTTTTCTTGAAATACACACACATGCATCAAACGTGCAGAGATGTCAGAATGATGGGTGACTACAGCACAGCACCCAGAGCACTTAAGGGTTTGATCACCTCGGCAGTGCCCAGGAGGTGCGCTTGCACATTATGTACCTAGCCCGTTTGGGACTTCAATGTGGCGACCATCCGGTTCCTAAGCCAAGTCCCCTGCGGACTACGCTACTGCCGCCATCGATGATAGTAATGATGACTGTGATGTGGCAAAGGCTTGGGGTGATCTTTAGTTCTAAGTAGATGTGACAGTTGGCAAGCCTTGGCACAGTTCTTCCTCTAACCATCACCGTCTGCTGTCACCAGTTAATACACCTCCTGTCCTGTCCTGCTCCCCCGGAGGCCTTAAATTGAGTTGAATTGAATGTGAACAAATGTCTGCTGTCTCTCCATGGCAGTGCTGTGCCACCTGTGCAGCAAAGTCCTTAATGTTTTCCTCCTCATTTAGATTTTTACACCATTGTTTTCTCTTCTTGAAGCTTATGTCACATTATGGTTGAAAAAGAGAATGAGAGTGGAATGGACATTGAACTGTTTGCCGTGGCCATATGACTAGTTCAAAAGCTCAGCACTTTATTAACCATGAAATAGATTGAGTTAGCCATCTACAAACAGCCACAGGTCTTTGCAATGGCAACAATACACAAGAAAATGGCTGCCACTCTGGCCATCCTAGAATGTTGATTTGAATGGGAATGTTTCGTTCTACTCTCATTCTATTCCTATGGTTTTACCTGTGCTTCTCAGCAATACTGCTCAAAGATGACTTGTAACTATCTCTACGTTTGGTAACTATGTAAGATGCTGTGTGTCTCAATTCATACCTTCACAAAAGTGCTGGTTTTGCCGCTAACAGGCTCAGATTAATATTCTAAGTGTCTGACAACATTATGGAAATAATCACTACAGAGAGAGACCTTTTAAACCTCTTTGAAACGTTTCTGTTAACCAGAAACAACTTTGAAGTCACTAGCCCTAAACCCACCAGACTCCATTTAAAAACGGTGTGGCAGACAGCACTGCATGCCGCTTTAGTATTGAGATGCCACCTATCCAACATTTGTTGAATGCATAAAGCCGACGGAATAATGTTGGTCTCTTTTTAAAGTCCCACCCATTTAAACCCCTTTATTCATTGTTTTTCCTCTTTTTGTCTACATTTTTTAACAAGCCGACGTGTGATCACACAGAACAATAAAGATTTAATAAGCATCAAATGGATATCCCCTTACTTATCTTTAGTGTCTTCATTTTCTACCACAGATCTGGTTCTATACCAATGACATCTTTAAAAATGCGGGTATCCCAGCACCAGAGATACCGTATACCACAGCAGGAACAGGAATCATAGAGATCATCGCTGGACTCATTGGGGTAATCTTACAAATTAGAGGGGTGCAATTATACTGTAGTCCTATCTTTATTTTGGTTTTATTATATTGATTGATTTGACATTATATGGGCTAAGAAGATTGATATCAAGCTCATGTCTGTGTTTAACAGAGCTAGAATCAGGATGTGGTTAGCTTATAGCATACTGCTGCACCAATCACATCGGTGTATCTGCTGTAGGCGGGGCCAGAGGCCAGCTGAACAGATGACGACAGTCTACTCTACCAGTTAGCTGCGCTGGTGGCTAAGCGTACGGGGCCCTGGATACGTCACCCCGTGTGTGTTGTTGTGATTGGTCGTAGTGTTAACCAATTGTGTGCAGTGAGATTTTCAAATGCACGCTTGGTGCCGCCCCTCGAGATGCAATGCATAGAAGTTCTGGGAATGCATGGATGGATACATTGCATCTCCACACGTAACTCTAAAAAAAACCTGTCGTGTTGCTTGATAAGCTTTAGAGGTGTAAGTAGGTGTATTTGTGCATTTTTGGACAGAGCCACGCTAGCAGTTTCCACCTACTTCCAGTCTTTATGCTAAGCTAGGCTAACCATAGCCTGACTCCAGCTCGGTGCTTAAAACACAGACATGAGATTGATATCCATCTGAACATCTCCCTCTCAGAAAGAAAGCATATTTGTGTGTTATCCCTTCAGATACAAGCTCACTATGGTATGTTCCTGTATCTGTAGTGTGTATTTATTAATTTTATAGTGTCTGACATGAGCTCTGTGTCTCCTCCTGTAGTGTTTCTCCATAGAGAAGCTGGGCAGGAGGCCTCTCATGATCGGGGGATTTGCTATTATGGGCATCTGCAGTGCTGGCATCACAGTAGCTCTCATTTTACAGGTGTGTGTGTGTGTGTTTCCTTAGAAGTCTTGTGACCCTTTTCCAGTACAGTTCCATTAGAGGAAATGACTTAATGTGATCAGACTGACTTCTTCTTGTCATGCGGTTTCCTTTCTCTCTCTCTTTCTCTCTCTCTCTCTCTCTCTGCAGACTCACCTAACCTTCATGCGCTACGTCAGTGTCTGCTGTGTGGTCGGCATCATCGCTGGCTTCTGTATCGGTCCAGGTAAGTTGATCTATATTGCATGTTAAAGGAGTGCCACTATGCAGTTTTGGCCATGCCTTTGCTGTTTTCCCGCAGGTTTCTCTATGGAGCCCCCCCCCAGCTTCAGAATAGATATTTGACTGCTCTTATGTTTCCTATGTTTCTGTGTCTGACCCCTCCCTCGGTCAGTCTGACGTTTCTTCTTTCTCTGTTCCTCCGACAATGCTTTCTTAACTTTCTGCTTCTTTTTTGCCGGCTCAGCCATGACGATAGTGTGAAAAATGTGACGATGTAGGGAATCGAGGATTAAAAAAATGCAAGACAAAGTACAAAATACAAATACAAAAATACAAAAGATCCAAGGAAAAAAGAAAACCAAAGACAGGAACTAGAAAGACTCACAGGGAAAGACGGATCACAGGAAACAGGCAAACGTAGAACAGAGGGAACACAGAGGGAACGAGCAACAGATGATACACCAGGTGAATTACATTAGTGCGGGGACGACAATCCCAAAGGCGGGAAACACAAGGCAGGAAGAAAAACTAGAGACAAGACAGCACATAAAACCAGACTATCAAAATAAAACAGGAAACGGAACATGCAGACACTCACAAGGGAACACAAGACAGAAACTACAACACCAGACCGCGGAGGAAGCTAAGACACAAACACGAGGAGACAAGACAGAACCAAAACACCAGAGGAGGAGGAACAGAAAACAAAGCAAAATACCAAAATCAAAACTCCATGTGTGAAGTGCCATGAAGCGATTTGTTAGGAGAACTTGAAATTAGGATTTTGAATACATGTGGTCCTTCACGTTTCCTTCTTCAAACCTGCCGAGGCCGGTAAATGACGGTACCGATTAGCAGCATTAGCAGCATTAGCAGCACCTGTGAGATCATGTGACGGCGAAAATGCGAAAGGCGGAGCAGTACGTCCTGTATGTCCCTAACCGGCTAATTTTCAAGATGGCGCATGAATATGGAGCATCTATGCCAGTTAAGGAATAAGAATTGAAGTTGGTGGTAAATTTTTATGAAAAGGGACAAGTTTGTGAATGGGCAACACTGATTTAGCTAATGAACAACTAAAAACATTACACACTGGACCTTTTTAAGAGAAATTAAGCTCAGCATAGTTCCCCATAGATGATGGGAATTGGACAGATTTCCAGATATTTTCATTGAGATTTTGAATAGTAACTATATTGTCTGAACCATCCAGGGTAGATGTACCACGAGCTTTGAGATTGTGAAACAATGGTTTATGCCACTGTAGAAGGCCTTAATGAAATCATCTTTGTTTTAATAAAAACATGTTTTATTCTGATGTCACTGCACTACCCACAATCCTAACATACAGTGTAACAGTGACATCTCAGTTTCATTTTCTGTCAACTGAGTAATCAATGATCTCATTTCCGCTCTAATGTAGTCTGTGAGGGATCCAAAGCAACCAGGACGTTGATTCTTGATTATTAATCAATTATTCCAATTATTCCTTACATTGCATTGCCAAATAAAACACTATCTGCATGGAGAGATAACACTAGACGCAGGAGAAGAAACTTTTCATATTATTTATAACTCAACCTGATCTCTTCTGTGATATGAACACAGCCCCTGAACCTTCGTGTTTTCTTCCCGTCAAATTTGAAAACCAACACTTTTGTTGATTTTTTTTTTAAATCATTGTTTTTAACTTATGTTTTTTTCCTTTTTTCTCAACACTTTTGAGGCTTTTTTTTCAATGTTTGTCCCTTTTTTGACGTTTTCAACACTACCTAACATTAACTTTATTTTACAGTTATTTTTGGAATTTATGGTCAATAAACCTCATTTATAGGAAATTACAGTTCCGTGACCCTTGGGTTTAGGAAAAGTAGAAAGCGACTTTAGGAACCATTACACACGGGACACGATCCCCAGTCTCACGGTTGAAAGTCCTGTGTTTGACCCATCCCGTCTGGCTCCTGCACTTTCCAGGTAATAGACCGCACCACTGATGTGATGAGTCTGCTGGGGTTGAAGTTGCTTTGTGTTATTAAATGGCTCCCTCTAGGGTTCAATCCCTAAACATTCTTAAGGTGTCTCTAATTTGATGAATGTTTGAAAGAATTTGAAAGGAAGAGTATCTTAAGCTATTAATCTTCATATTTACATATGGTTTGTCAAATGTGTAAATTGATACCTCATTGATCATATTTACAAGTGTTAATAGCCATAGCAATCACTGCACATTCTGCACATGTTGTTTTACAGCATCATACAAATACATTGAATGATACATTATTTTTCTTCATTCAGCTCTGCACGTTGACAAATCGATATTCTACGGCCTCCTGTAAGAGAGTTTTAATTATAGATATACAGATATGTCACACTAAATGCTTGCTATAGAATTGTTGAGGCTTTGTAAATTATAGTGTGGTCTAGACCTACTCTATCTATAAAGTGTCTTAATTTTTGAAAACCTTTCAAAAATTAACAATAATTGGGAGGCCCCCCTACAATGACTCTGAGGACCCCCTGTTGAAGACCCCTGCTTTAACGCGTTGGTGAAAGTTAACATGTTATGTACTAAAGCTATAGTGTGTAGTTTCTGTCTCCGCCATGAGGAAATTCTAAGTAATGACAACAGATCAAATGACCCTGCCCCTCCCATACAGAAACTTAAAGTTTAAGTGTGTAACTGGTTGATATTAAAGGTCCAATGGCATGAAAACTTCACTTTATGAGGTTTTTTTAACATTAATATGATCCTATAATATGATCTTTGTTTTATACTGACACAAGCTGGGGGACAATATTTCATGTTTTTTATGTAGGGAAATTCATGTCAAAATGACAATAAAGTGAATCTTGAATCTTAAGCATATCTCAGCATATCTCAGCCTTTGCTGAACAGTTAATGACCATTCTTTAACCCTTGTATTATCTTCACTTTCGGGTTCTCTCGTATCCCTCGGGTCAAAGTGACCCGTGACTTATTTGCATTGATGTTTTCATATTTTTTTCCTGCTCTGTTCCTATTCCAGCGGGGGTTCCCTTCCTGATCACAGCAGAGCTGTTCAAACAGTCCCATCGTCCGGCGGCCTACATCGTCGGGGGATCACTCAACTGGCTGTCCAACTTTACTGTGGGCTTCGTCTTCCCTTTCTTACAGGTAAAAGCTTTACTATGTGCTGCCCTGCGTGAGCATTTCTCTTTCCTAAATGTTAATACTAATAGGCGCGCTCTGGCTTTCTAATAACTGCAAATTGAATGTGATCTGAACTGGTTAACCGGGTCACTGACCCGCTGCTTGGTTTTGTTCCAACCCCAGTTATTGTCTTTTCTTTTATGACATTTTTAAAAGCTCCCCATATAAAGTGCTTGTTCATAGAAGTAAAATGGATAGAAAGGCCATTTCCCGTGGTCATTTGATTGGTACACAACAAAATAGCAATTTTTGTTAGTTGTCATAGTGACAACACACATCAGTGTGTCGTAGCTCGCGGGGAGGAGAGCCGCCTGACGCAGCTCGGGACATGTTCGCAGGGAGAAAGTGAGGCGGGACAGTTAGAGGCAGTGGGTCATCAGCAGTAGCCCGGTCCTATTAGACTCTGGTCCATTAGCCTGGTCCTACCAGACTCTGGTCTATTAGCCCTACAAGACTCTGGTCCATTAGCCCGGTCCTACCAGACTCTGGTCCAGTAGCCTGGTCCTACCTGACTCTGGTCCATTAGCCTGGTCCTACCTGACTCTGGTCCATTATCCTGGTCCTACCAGACTCTGGTCCATTAGCCATCAGCATAAAAACACGGCGAAACCAGCTAGATAGATAGATAGATAGATAGATAGATAGATAGATAGATAGATAGATAGATAGATAGATAGATATTTATTGATCCCAATAAAATGGGAAATGACAGTGTTGCAGCAGCAAAATCAGTCACACAGCACAGAATATAAATATAAATGAAATACTAGGATACAATATACATACAATAATAGTGGTAATAAAATACAAGAATAAATATTTGAATATATAAATACTTGAAGTTGAATTAAATAATTGCAAAGTAGAGTTTTGTGGCTTTTCCGTTTTTGGGTCACTAACATTTCGACTGTTAAGCGTAAGCATTTTAGTTTAAATAGACAAAAATACCCCAGATTTGCAAATGTCATGTCAGACTTAATTATAACAAAATTGCTACACTGTTGAGCTCTGTTTTCATTTGACATCTTGCCAGCGGAAAGGATTGTTCCTACTTAAGTGTTGTGCTATGCTAACATCAACTATGTAAGCTAACAGTTGTATCATTTCAGCCTGGTGTGAAATGCATGTTAACACACAACCAGATGTAAGAAATGCATCAAGAAACACATGCCTCAGTCGATGCATTAAGCTTGATTAAAGTGGGCATTGTTTATTACAAGAAATCTAAATGTCAAGATACGTCCTGCCGACCTGAACTTTGGTTCAGCACACCCACTAAATGGTGACAAAAGTTTTCTTTTAGAGCCCCCCCTAGTTTCAATATAATAATGTGGCGTTTACTGGATAGTAGAGAACAAGATTCCCATGTTCTCGTTCACATCACAGGATAACTCAGGAGAGTTGTATGATTACAGAGTTGGTCAAATGAGTGCTTTTAAGATCCTTTATATTAACTTTATAACACGGTACATTATTAAAGGTCGCATATCATATTCAGGTATTTTAGTTTTCCACTAGAACACATTTGCCTTTCCTTCTCTGTTTTGAGTTCCCTTTGCTTTTAATCCAAAATAACTCTTTCCTCTTGGATTGACAATTTATACATCACTTGTTTCATGTTGTCTCAATCTCATATTTTATTCCTTATCTCTTACTCCCTCCAATGATCCTATGTCCATCTGCCACATCTAACCATCAGATGTCAGCGGGGTCTTACTGCTACTTGGTGTTTGGCGCCATTTGTCTGTCCGTGGCCGTCTATGTCTACATTGTGATACCAGAGACCAAAAACAAGACCTTCATGGAGATCAGCCGGATGTTCTCTAAGAAGGAGGCAGTCCTAGAGACCCAGGGCCTGATCCATGTGGACCACCTGAAACTGAAGAAGATGAACGGCTATGGTGGTGTGGAACATGCTTCACTGGAGTTCGACAGTTCTTCATAAGTACCTCAACTGAGCTTCAGGCTCTCACTGGGACTACAAAACCATTCATTACTTCCTCTTCATTACACCTCTCCGCAAAAGCATTCTCCACTGCACCGGGCCTGAAATCCTCCTCCCAGCATTCCAAAGCTCCTGTGCTAGTCTATATCCTTTCGTTCCACTTCTGGGATTGCTCAATCATCTAGGCCGGATATCCATAGTCCTGGGCTTCCTTTGTGTTGGCGTATATCCTCTGGTGGATTTCTGAGGACTCTGGTTAACTGCTCCTCAGATCTCTGCAGGGTAAATCCAAACCGCTAGCTAGACTATCTGTCCAATCTGAGTTTTCTGTTGCACGACTAAAACCACTAAGCTCTATATAAGAGATACTTCAGATACAGTATTAGGGACCACTAAGGTCTATATAAAAGAGACTTCAGATACAGTATTAGGGGACCACTAAGGTCTATATAAAGAGACTTCAGATACAGTATTAGGGGACCACTAAAGTCTATATAAAAGAGACTTCAGATACAGTATTAGGGGACCACTAAGGTCTATATAAAATCATCCAAAGGGCACCATGTCATGGGATCTTTAAATAAATGCCAATAAACCAGAGCACATTTTTCTACCCATCCTATAATGCAGTGTGGACTAGCCAAACCCTCCCCCGCAGCGTCGTGGAGGAGGGTCTGGCAAAGTGAGACTATATAAACATTGACGTCTCCCTGTGCTAAGCAATTCCAGTCCTTGCAGTACGCCTAACTAAGCCAACCAGCTGATGGCAGCTATAGCTAGCAGCAGTTAGCGCTTAGCCTTAGCACTAACTATTAACCACTTTAGCAACAAGTAAAGCTTTCTGTTAATCTGAAAAGTCTGTAAATCACTGAGAGTGGAGGCAAAGCAACCAGAGGACATCAGACAGAAAACCAGAAAACAGTTCCACCATAAAATATGATCCAGTTTCACCCAAATAGTGCCTAACAGCGTTACTGTTCTTTTGAGGTAAAATATTTACATAATGTTGCTTTTACTAACGTTTAATTAAATGTTAATTTACCATTTATTAATGGTGATTGTTCTAAAGTGTTACATTAAGGAGAAATTTGAGTCTTTTATGGGTTTGGCCATTTGATCCTAATACTCCCTAATACCATTGTATTCACCAAGCTAAGAGCTAAGATGTGGGACCAAGGTGACATCATTGAAAATAAGTCTGACCCGACAACAAACAGCAGCCAGACCAACAGACATGTAAAAACAATCCTCCATCACAGTTCACAAACTCTCTTCCTGCTTCATCTTTGCTACATCAAGCAGTGGCGACGGCAGCCGCAATCCTTTAAAGCCCATGTTGCAGGTTAACCACCACTGTTGATTATTGGGTACAAAAAGCACTCAAGATATGCATATCATTTTTAAAAATGTCTCCAAATAGTGTTAAAAGTTAGTTTTTGGTCATTTTTGGTGTTCGTGGGTTTATGAAGTCAATTCGGCGATTACGTCATACTGGGGAGCGAAGTCTCAGCCTGGCACTAGAACTACGGTGACTGACTGGGAGGAGGAAGAGGAGGAAAGGCCAGCAGCCGAATAATTACCAACCTACCAGACGTGAGAAGGGCAAATGAGGAATTGTCAAGATTGTGGGGAAGTCTTCTTCATTTATCTCCTTTATTTTAGCAACGCAGCAGTGCATACAATGACTTTACTTTTTACTGTCAGTGAATAGCACAGAGTGAACGTCAACGTATTCTTTCGATCTAGTGACAGGGATCATGTCGTTAGTTCAGATAAGTACTGGTACACTTATCTAGATATAGTAATAGAAGGCATCCCCGAGTGTTATTTCTAAGTGTTTACCTCTTCTTCCGGTGAAAACATGTCGCTGTTTGGCCGGTGCTTGTGTGTGTGGAGGCGAAGCTGCAGTGGAGAGCGGGTGGTGTAGGGGAGTGGGTGGGTGGAGAGCGGGTGCTGTAGGGTAGTGAGTGGGTGGAGAGCGGGTGCTGTAGGGGAGTGAGTGGGTGGAGAGCGGGTGCTGTAGGGGAGTGAGCCGCCGGTCGGGAAGCTCGCCCCGCGATCAGCTGATCTGAAGATGTCTAAATCCATTTGTGACATTTCAGGCAGGATCATGGTCCTCCCCAACCAGCAGCACCAGGATTGTAATTGTTTATATGTCAAACATCACAAAATAACATGATTGATTCCACACAACGGTCTTTGGCAAGTACAAATCTCTACTTTTATTTTTGGGGTGTCTTATTCAATTTTATAACATTTGAAAAAAACAATTGAAGTGTTTTGAAATAGTATTGAGTAAAAGTTGACATATTCCAGTCTGTGATTATCCATCAACATCCATTCCTTTAATTTGAGTCTAAATTCCTAATTTCGGCATTTCTAACTCAAACATTAGGTATAATTCCCTGTCTGTCCAATCTGAGTTTTCTGTTGCACGACTAAAACTATAGTTCTGAACGTTCCACCAAAACAAGTTCCTTCCCGAGGCTATTTTGTAGCGGCACCGTGGCTCTGTCCGGAACTTAGCCCTGCCCAAGACGATTGTGATTGGTTTGAAGAAATGTCAATAGACCAGAGCAGGTTTTTCTCTCATCCCGATATGCTGTGTGGACTAGCCAGACCCTCCTTTGCAGCGCTGTGGAGGAAGGTTTGGCAATGCGAGACTGTTGACAAAGTAATGTGCCACTGCATAGCTGGCCTAGGTTTACTATACACATTAGCCTGTCTCTCCGGTGCAGAACAAGACTTCTTTGCCCCATACCAGGCAAATCCCTTAACCCTCAATGGATTTATCCCCCAATCCACATCAAAATGACGTGGACCTTGTTACAAAGATACAGAGACAAGGTGTAGTCACCTTTATTGTCCAGTGTCACTTCCATTTCCTTGTCAGGATTTTGCGGAGAGGCTGAATAAAAATCTGAATGGATTAGGAAGTACATGCCAGTCGCTCACACTGATGAACTCATTATTGTATTTCCCGCCGTAAATGTTGACGTTGATGTTCCTCTAGGGTCTCTATTTTTGAGAAGCTCTCTCTGTATGTCTCAGTATTACTATGTTTAGAAGATTGTGGCACTCGGCAACTATCACACGAAGAATCTCGAGTGAAGATAATGACCTCTTCTGAAGAGTCTGTCAAGTAGTTTTAATCCTCCGTTTCCTCCTTGGTTACTAGCAACTGCATCGAGGAGGGGATGAGGGTGTGTGCGCGATCACGGAAGGCTTGTTGTTATTACTTAGAATTCCTCATGAGGGAGACAGAAACTATGCACTAAAGCTTTCAGACAACCCATTATTCTCTGACTTTTTCAAAGAAGATATTTATCTACATGATAAAGGATGTCTTGAATGTCACAAAAATATCATAAACTCGTTTTCAACCAAAAACGAAGTTACTGCCTTTTGTCTTTGCGGGGCAGTATTGTTCTCACCAACTTTTTTTTTTTTTCCACAAATGTTACAATCAGTATAGAATTACACAGACATCTACTGTAAATTAAATAAATTAAATAAAGTTCAGGGCTTTGATACACAAATCATTTTTATGCATTACACAAAGATGCAGCATTTGGCCAAAATGACCACATTTATGCACTGTTGTTGAATAAATACACTTCAAATAGATATTTGTTACAATATTATGTGATTACAATTATACCAAGCAAGGCTGTTGTCTTTGATGTGAAAAATACTGGCGTAGTGTGAACAGAGGCCCAAAATGGATAAAAAAAGACTCATTTTCAGATTTAGCTGGCATAAATGCAGTCTGAACTGTGACCCGCTCAGAGTGTAAAAGGAAAATATGATGCATTGTTAGATGTAGAATTGTACTGAATGCTCCCTGTATGGAGTTAGTAAAAAGTACAGTTGATATGGTGATGGATGTAGCTTCATATATTCTGCTTTTAATCTCTGAAATAAGGAAATCTCTATTTGGTTTCTAGATTTCCACCTTTACTCTAATAATTCACACTACAAAAAGTGTTTGCAGTTCCCTTGCTACCTGTCCCTTTTTCCCTGTCGTCCATCACTCATCACTTTCTCTCTCACTCTCTCTCTCCATCTCTCGCTCCTCCCCTCTGTCCTCTGTCCTCTGTCCCAGAGCAGTTGGTGGTGGGTGTGGAAATGCTCTGGCAGATAGCTGATGAATGTGACACTTCTCTGCTACAGGCTGTAAGTGTTTTGTCACAGAGTGTGTTACGACTAGGCCGGCCTATTCTTTATGCTTTAGCACGGTGCTGCCACACAGACAGCTCTGTAGCCACGCATACACCCCCCCCCCTCCTCACATAAATACACCAACGTACAGGCAGAAGCTGAGAAGGGACCTTCACTCTTTGGTTGGACTGCTTTCTTTGGTTGCACAGTTGGGGGTCCACGACTAGGCATAGTTACAAGTCCAAACGACTGAGAGTAGCATATGCACATGATCTGGTTCTCTCAGTTTCAGCCCCCCCCAAACGGCCTCCAGTGTGTGTAAATCTTAAAGCGCCCGTTTATACCCAGGCTTAGATCCACAATGTTACTTTCAGATCAATCCCAAATGTTTTGGTCAAAATGATTGGTCTTTGTTGTTTTTTGACACCCTTTCAGATGTATTGTTGTCTTGCACAGCAGCAGAATTCTCACAAAATCACCCCAAAAAAACAACTGCTATATTTAGTATTTTTGGGATGTTGTGGAATTTAAGTCGTTACATAAACCACACCCAAAAGAAACTAATGTATGTGTGTGTGGGTGTGGGTGTGGGGGGGGGGGGGTTCCTGGCCCTGGCCCTGGCCCTGGCCCAGTTTTAAATGTTAATCATCACTGCTTCGCCCGGGGCCACAGACATGGCCACAGATGCTGGTATGCTAACGTGGCTGGCCAATAAGCATCTGAGCCGGTTTCTGCTGACCGCTCCGCTACTCACATGTTGATTCTCCCACATCATTAAAGGCAGCCGCATGTTGATTGCAGCATTTCATTCCTCCATGTGTATGTGTGTTAGGGCGGTTTTGTTCCACCTGTTGCCTTTGATGTGGATGAGCAGTGTGTGTGTTGTAGGTGGAAATGTAATACTATTGGCAGGGTCAAAGGTTAATGATTAACTATTTTGTAGTATCCTAACTAAGCTGGGGTGCATTCAAGGACATTTTTTGTTGTTTTGCCATTTTTATTATGTCTGATATATGTTCTTCCTCTGTGCCATAGAGCTCTGTTGTTGTTAAAAACATAACAGTGAGCCATACTGCTGTACTAGGTGACATGTTCCTTCATAAACTCCATACAGTGGCTTGAGAAAGTTTACACCCCCATGCTAAAATTTATTAAAAAGAGGAATAAAAAAACACCTTTTGGAAATTGATCTTAATGCCTTAATTAAAAAAAATTAGGAAAATCCAACCTTTTAAGGACACTAATTTTCTTTGTGAATGAATAATGTATCATAAATAAATAAATGTTCCTAAATACAGGGGGCATATGTTAAATCCCCATAGAGGCAGGCACATTTTTATTATTAAAGGCCAGTTATTTCATGGATCAGAATACTATGCATCCTGACAAAGTTCCCTTGGCCGTTGGAATTAAAATATCATATCATCACATACACTTCACCATACATAGAGATTGGCATGGGGAACTTTCCATAAAATCATCTCTCAATGCAAATCAAACCAGCTATTAGTCTAACTGAAATAAAACCATGCCAATCTCTAGGTATGGTGAAGGGTATGTGATGATGTGGGGGGGGGGCTATTTTAATTCCAAAGGCCAAGGGAACTTCATCAGGATGCATAGTATTCTGATCCATGAAATAACTTGCCTTTAAAAATAAAAATGTGCTTGCCTTTATGGGAATTTACCATAGGGGGGGGGTGTACTTATGCCCCCTGCATTTTTTTTTCCTCTTTTTAATCAACTTTAGAATGGGTGTGTAAACTTTCTTAAGCCACTGTATGTGTGAGGTGGTGATGGCGCAGTGGATATGACAAATGTGGTGTGGAAGGTCGGGGTTTGATTCCCACTGTGATACATCCACCTATGTGTCCCTGAGCAAACCCCTTAACCCCTAGTTGCTCCAGAGGTGTGCAACCTCTGATATATAGCAAGTATAAGTCGCTTTGGATGAATGTTTCAGCTAAATGAAATGTATCGTAATGTAATGTTTTATGTAGCAAATACTGAGCTTAGAGCTGCAGACACAGACAGGGTAGAGAAGCTAGCACTGGAGTACTGACAGATGGCTAACATGTGGGTCTTTTCTGGGGAAATGAGATGTCAGAGTGAGGGGGCTGCGACAGCTGAACAGGCTGCTGAACTGAGATGTTGGCGGGGGATTCAGTGTCTTGCTCAAGAGCACCTTGGCAGTGTCCAGGAGGCGAACTGGCATCTCTACAGCTACCAGTCCAACCACGTACGGGGACTTGAACCGGCGACCCTCCGGTTCCCAGCCAGCTCCCTACCAACTAAGCTATGCCTAACATTTTCATTGATATCATTATTAATTATTGTGCCTGTTTTGGGCTGCACTTTTTTTTTTTGCTATTGCTTACTTGTTAGTTTTCTTTAGCTTCTTTTGTAGATTGCATTTATGGACTTCTGTAGAGACATCATTGCTGCACATTATATATATTTTTTTTAATGTTCAAAAGATTTTTTATTTGTTGGATTGACTGCAAAACTGGAGAAGAAGCTTACGAAGAGGTTGTTGTGCAACAGTCTTTAAAATAAGCAGTGAAAAGTACTTTTGTAAACTGAAACTAAATAAAAACTGAAGTCTTCTAAAAGAACCAAAGCTAAACGGAATCTATATTACCAGGTTTAAAAAAAATGAACGCAAATCATTTCAGTTTGAGTTTTTTACAGAAATGGAACGGAGTTGACATGAGATGGCGCTGTGCCTTCACATAGGACACTAAAGCACATGGCTGTTCCTGTTCCTATACAGTTCCCCAACCAGGTATTTTGTATGTATACGTACTGTATATACACATACTTCTGAGACAACAAAAACACACTAAAACTATTGTAAAACTGAAATGAAGTGTATAAAAACTATAACTACGCCTTTCTAAAAAACTGAAACTAAAACTAGCAAACACTCTGAAAACGAACTAAGACTAACTAAATTATATTTTTAAAGGTCAAAATGAAAAGAAATTGAAAAACTAAAAAATTCAAAACTATAACAACCTTGTTACAGATATAGTGATATAAGCAGTCTTGTATAAAGTACTTGAAAGTACATGTATCTCACCAGAAAAGGAATTTGGTAGAAGTTAAAGTCCACTTTTAGAATATTACTTGAGTAAAAGTCTGCAAAGTATCTGATATTTGTATGAAAAGTCATGTTCTGATATACCATTTTCTCACATTTTCAGAAGTAAAAGTTATGAAAAACTTGGATTATGAACATTATTGTGGCTTCCTTATAGTGAAGCATAATATTCAATGTTTCTTAAACATCAAATTCATAGTCTGATATCAACAAAGAGAAAAACAAAAAAGAGTTTTTCATCAGTAACGAAGACGCTGAGGGGAACTTAAGTGAAGTAAAAGTATACATTTTATTAAGGAAAAGTAGTGGCGTAAAAGTGAAAGTTTCCCAAAATATAAATAACAAAAGTAATATGATATGTGATCAGTGTACTTAACAAAGTACAAATACCTCTGGATGTAATGATATTCATAAAACAGTTACAGATGATTAGTAACCTTCTGAGGACAAAAGACACACCCGGTCAGTCCAAGCCATGTTTGACAATGCTTCTACTCAGAAAGCAATATTACAAAATTTCATTTCATTTATTTCCTATTTTACCTTCTGTGAAGCCAAGACTTTTGTGAACTCATTTTAAGCAACAAAGCAAGTGAGTGTAGGTATGTTTAACAAGAGATTTGAGAAATATGTCAGCTTTTGGGCCAAATTATCTCTTTACACGTTGCTCTGGAACAATTCTGGGCATCACCATACAGAAAGCTGAGTTTGTTCTGAACATTCTGACATGAAACACACAGGGATCAGTTTTAGGCAAGAAAAGGAGAATTCAAGAAGATATCTAAAATCTATCTGCCCTCAGACCTCGGAGGGTTAAAGAAACTGCCACTAGAGGACACTAATGATGTATTTAAATCTACATACAGAAGTTCTTCTGTATCAGGCAGCTTAAAACAGGGAGGTGGAAGGAGGACATATGCTGTCCAGTCAGACACCCTGTCCAGACCTTGAGACTATTTGATCACAACTTTGCTCTACAGGGTCACAAAAACATCGCCTGGCCCTCCTCCATTCACCGGCCTTTCACTGGCAAACGTGGCACAGACATCTTATTACCCTGTTCATTTACAACTCTCAAAACCCTGAAAACACCAAATTACCAATACACGGCTCAATACGCAAGGTGGCCTTTAGTGTCTGTGACTTGACGGGACCAAGCCCTTCTATTGTGCAGAGGGAGTTTACTTTGAAACCTATTTGAAGTCATTGTACCTTGCAGCAGGTCATTGTGTACTAGGCCCTCATCTCAACAAGTAGCGACAGTTCGCAACTACCTGTAATGGTGGATCCCCCAAAAGGGAGACCTGAGTGTCTGCCTCTACGAATAACAATACAACTGTTTCCCAGTTGTGGCCCCTGTGCTCGGTCCCTGGGATCTCACAGTAGGTCTATTGGGTCCTATGAAGGCTCTTTACGGTCACTAATACACAAAACACAACAATAGCAGCTCCTCCAGATGCTGAGCTGTGACTTAAACCAGGCTGTAAAAATACCGTCAGCTCTTTGGGGTTTAAAGAGCTGAATAGTAGTTTGATTGGGTGTTAATAGTGGTTGGGTTACTAGAAGTGCATGTTTGAGCTAATTGTCCAGAGTGGAATGGTTTTACCTGCTGTGTTGATTAGACGGTTTGGGTTTCTGAGAAGTTAGATTACCACGTGTATCACACTGCAAAAAAGTCTTTAAAATCAGCTACTGCACACGTAGTTCACCGTTCCCGGGACCACTTTGTTGTTTGGAAAGTCATTTTCTTTTATTAATTTGGAAAACTCACCACATGACGACAGGGTGACACAATCAGGACATATGGAGCCAATGGCGTTTAACACTTTGTGTTGAAAAGTGGTATGGGAACAGTGGCTCAGATGAAAAAAACATTTCTACGTAATGGAGGGGTCAGTATGAGGTCAGAGCCCATAACGAGGACTGCAAGTAACAGTCGTCTATATGAGAGCGCAGATTTTAATTTCACCCTCTGAGGACAAAAGACGCACCAGCGACACTCCTACTCCAAAAACAGTATTACAAAATTTCATTTTAGACATTTATATTATACGCTACTTTTGTCAACCCAAGACTTTTTTGAGCTCATTTCAAGCCCTAAAACAATTGAGTGTCGGCTTTTTTATTTGAGAAATATTCCACTATAGGACCAACTTTACTCTATACACATTTCTCTGGAACAATTTATTAGATTTAGAAAAGCATGGTTGTTTATTTAATATTTCTGTCTTAAGTGGCTATTAGCAGACACACCGTTTCCCAAGAGGGTCACAGGTTAAAGGTCACCATCCTGACAGATTGAGGTCAGTCAAGTGGTGAGCTATGAGAATGGACAGGGAGGTGTTTTTCAGGGAGCAGCAAATAAAGCTCAAACATTGGAAAGAGAACACATACGTGGTTTTCACTGGACAGGAAGTCGCACTGTTGCTTGCTCTGGAGGACACTGTTGGGTCCTTGTGAATTCTGGAGTGTGGTCTAGACCTACTCTATCTGTAAAGTGTCTTGAGATAACTCTTGTTGTGAATTGATGCTATAAATAAATTGAAAATTGAAATTGAAATTGAAGGGGATGGCAATTTATAATCCGACATAACTAACGCTGTAAAAAGTAGAATGTTTCCCTCTGAAATGTAGTGGAGTCGAAGTATGTAAGTAGAATGTGCTTACTTGGCAGTGGGGGGGTCACCAGGCGTCTCTCGATACGATATCATCACGATACTTATGCCACGATACGATATTATTGCAATATTCTGCGATATATTGCAATTTCTAACCTTTTTTTAAATAACTTAAATTTTCCCAATTTCAAATGACGTTCCCAAAAGAAAACTTTGTCAACATCTGTTTTATCTAAAAAGAAACATTTCTCAGTTTGTTCATATGATTTCAATTTTATTTTGCAAAATGGGACAAACTGACCAACACATATATAATAAAAGATCATTACTTGGCACCTTTGTCACGATACAGTATTGCCACTGAAAATATAGCGATACTATGCTGTATCGATTTTTTCCCCCCCACCCCTACTTGAGTACTGTACTGAAGTAAATGTACTTTGTAGTAGTAGTAGTTTATTTGAACATGTAAAACATTAAAATAAAAAAAATATATACATACATTCATGCATACATATATAATTAAAATGACAGATAAATAAGGTCATGTACTGTACTTCTCAGCACAATCTTCCAAAATGATTAAAAGTAATTCAAACAAAAAATTCCCATGTTCAAGTAGGAAGAAGTTCATAAACAACTTATCAGGTCTGACCCCCTTTCTCTACTTTATCCTTTAGTAAATATAAAATCTTATGCTAGACACAGATGCATACCTACATACATACATACATACATACATACCTACACTGTTTTTGTTTCTTTTCTTCCCTTTCTTCTTCTTTCTTTACCATCTATCTATAGGAGATTAAATTATAACACATCCATTCTAGACTTAGTATATAGATATATTAGTATATAGATAGATTAGTATATAGATGCCAAGAAACCATACAGTCATTATACAATACTATCACTTCAAATGATTCCATGCCACGACTGGCTAGGTAAAATAGATGCAGACCAATAAAGGATACACCAAAGCAATTTTCTGCAGCACTTCATGACATGAGTAACTCCTGAAATAAACAATCTTTAGTATCTATTCAGTTGGCAACGTTGATACAAGTTTCCCAAGAAGATGTGATGTTTACAGGAGTCAAAAAGAACTCTTTGAGCTTGTGCATTAATGACGTTTTACAGTTCTGCACGGGAACACAGCCAAGGAGAAAATGCCTCGGTGTGACTGTGCTTGGCCAGGGGAGCTGTGGTCAGAGGTGTGTCCAGCCTTGCTGGGTGGAGCACGGTCCACGTAGAGCCGAGCACAGACTGACCATCTGTAACCTGTGATTTCAGCAGCGGCCACATTCTGGCCCCGGCCCGGAAGCGATGTCTCTGATCTGTGAGGTTGACCCGGGTCAACTTTTAGCTGTCTGTCTTAAACCTTTGACTGGACACTTGTTTTGCACTCCCATCCAACTGTTGCCTGGGTCCAGACCTTTGAATCTGTTTCACTGATTCGTCTATCATTACGACATGAAACAGTGGTGCCTCAGCTGTAAATCAACTGATCCAATGAGCGCCGTGGGGGGGGGGGGACTAACAATGTTGTCAGGCTTTGTCACAACCCATTCTCACTCCCAAGTTGTCACATTCTGACACTTGGTGGGTGGCCCTTAGCATCAGAAACCGTCATAAAAGGCACCCTATAGCAGTAGCTAGACCGAATTATTATAAAGAGCAACGGTAGTGATTAGTATTAAAAACTGAGGCAGGTTGTGGCGGTGCACGGGCCAAACAACACAGGACTTTCACCCACATGCCACAAAATGTACATTCTGTAACCCCACCTAGTGTGGGGCAATATATCGATGTTGCAATTTGAGACTAGATATCGTCTTAGATTTTGTATATATTGTAATATCGTAATATAAGTGTATTTTCCTGGTTTTAAAGGCTGCATTACAGTAAAAGGATGTAATTTCCTGAACTTCTCAGACTGTTCTAGCTCTTCTATTATCTACCTTTACCCACTAAGTCATTAAATTATTTCTGGAGAATATTTATCAAAATCTCATTGTGTGAATAAGATTTTGTTGAAGCACCAATAGTCAAGCATACAATATCGTCATCGAGGTATTTGGTCAAGAATATTGTGATATTTGATTTTCTCTATATCGGCCAGCCCTTACGGAACTATAAGGCCACCCACGACCTTTTCCTTAACCTAACAGCATCAAAAAGGACGCCAATAGTCCGACCAAGCGAGTTTAGGTATAGTGTATTATATGATGCTAAAGGAGACTTTTAGCATCATATAACAACCATGTTGGCTAATAAATGTGTAAATCAAATGACAGTATAGCAAAGTTCTCAAGGCACAGAAGAAAGACCAGTCAATTAAGACAAAGGGTGTAGCCAAGTGACAAAACATACATGAGCCTACATAAGAGAAGCATATCTTTCCAAACTGATTCATGTAGCAACATTCTCATGAACAGAGTCAGCAGGTCACCCAGCACACTGACTGAGTCAGTATGCACCTGCAGACATCGTGTGTATTCACAACTGATATGAGACTTGCAAGACTTGTCAGCAATTAACAAAACCATAGAGGTGTCGAGAGCAGACATGCAAATATTCCATCAATATACCTTTTTTCATGTTAATACAGGGAGAAACTATGCTCCTTCAAATGTATCTACATCAGTCTAAGGTTTCACTGTAAGATACTCGAGCAGGATTTGGATATTACATATTTCTCAAAAGGAGAGCTTCTTTGGAGGCCAAAATAATCCCTGATGTTGCTTGTCTCAAGTTAGCTGGAGCCCAGTGAAAATGGCAAGTGGGGAAAATACTCTAGTTAATATTATGAAAACTGGTGATTGTATCAAAGTGTATGGTGTAACATTCAAGCTATGGTAGCATAATGTTAAGAACGGGGAAAATCTCTCATTATTCTAACTTGGGAACTTTCAAGCATTAGTCTGGTCGCTATTTCCTCAACCAGTGAAAGCAGATACAAACAGTACGACTCCCTTTTAACTAGATCGATTGTCTTTGTGTTTATATGGGATTTTAGTTAGTTAGTTAGTAACTTCCATCAATGATGACTTTGCAGCCATTTCTGCCATAAACTGATTGACGGAATAAGAATAAGAACATTATGTAACAGCTAGTTAACCTAGTGACACTAGTTATCTAAGTAAGCTAGATTGCCAGCCTATGGAAAGAAAATGAAATGAAATAAATGCCTATAAGCCTCAATCATTTTTAACCAGAATACAATTTACAGTCCAATATACAGCCAGCTGAGTTCCATGTTAACGTTGTGATTGTTTGGAAGAGGTTTTGTGTGTTTAGCTCCAAGAAATGTTACTCTAACCTACATTTGAAGAAGTCATACTTCATTGCTCCCCTGGGGGGAAATTACATTTTTTTCACTCTGTTGTTACTCTGTTGCTATTACATTAAACACAGGCCCAAAATACACACACACACACACACACACACACACCAACAACCAGCATGCCTTCTTAACAACAACCACAAGACGTTTAAAAGTATATCACACTCTCTATCTTTCACTGACAAGTAGAGAATATTTTCCTTCCCCAACGAGTCCATGTTCTTTTTTCCTAATCCAGATCCATGTGTCCCAACCAGTGTTTTTTTACCCTTGGAGAAGCAAAGACATCTCATTGCAATTTGTCCAAATCACAGCACAGCCCTCATGTAATGAGCGGGCCACCACAGCTATGATGATCACAGTGTCGACAGTGGCTAGCAGGCCACAATAATAACTGGTGGCAGGATTGGTAGGAAGATAGTTTGAATGGAAGATAAAGGAGATAAATATGCTGTAGGAGCTGCTCTGCTTGTTGCTGTATTTATTGTTATAATAGTTTCCAAATCCAACATGATCTGAGATCTGAGATTCTTTTTACCCCCAGAATTATGATATTTGCAGAAAAGCAAGCGGTGTCAGTGTGAATAGGCTACTTAATTCCTATTATGTTGTCGATTGTATTCAATTTAGAATGTTATAAAGGGGCATTTTGCTGATTTTACATTTAAAGTGAACTTGTCATAAGGAGTACTTCTTAGTGTTGTGGCTATGGAGGAACTTTGTCAAGTCTGAGAAAAACAGGTGTTAAAGTTAAGATTTCAAAAGGCATGACAGGGGGTCACACAGTACAAGATCTTTCACCCAATCCCCAATAAGTCTGTTTGAGCTAAGAACTATGTTTTGTCACAAAAACCCAAAGCCACACAGCCAAGTGACACAGGGAGGATGAAGAGTTAGTGACAGAGGACCCAAAGAGGAATGGAGGCATAGAGTCAACCCGGATACAGAAGGAAAATGGAAGGAGGCTGGAAGGGCTCCACAGACTGGAGACAAACAGCTGAGAGTGGCTGTACCTCAACACAAACACATGACCACACACACACACACATGCTACCCAGTGTTTTTCGACTACACAATCAAGTCAACATCAGCTATTTCAGCAATGTATGCTATGCTCCGTGTCACTCCTGTTCATCACACACACACGCACGCACACACACACACACACACTGCTATTTCATTCTCTCTCTCACTGACTCTCTGGCTTTAGCATTCATTCACAAAGTGACTGTGCTGACACACTGGGGCCATGCTGCACAAAGCATGGGAGATAGATAGATAGATAGATAGATAGATAGATAGATAGATAGATAGATAGATAGATAGATAGATAGATAGATAGATAGATAGATTCTGAAGGACATTTTAGGCATCCAGTAACAAGACAACCATAACACAACACATATACACACATATATCCATAAGTATAAAAATTAAAAATCCCTCATAGAAATGCAATGACCATGATAAGGTGAAGTAAATGCTTCAAGTGAGAGTTTGTGAAGTTGTCTGTTAGTGACTGAGGACAAACAATTACCTTTAACAGAAAAGTAGTGTTGGCCAATCAGAGGAGGTTGTTCCAGACTCCCGCCTCTGGCTGAGTCTATCTGATCTGTCAGAGGGAGAGCAGGAGACAGTTGGGAAGTTCAACGTTGGTAGTCCCCAGAGAAGAAGTAATTTCATGGAGCAGATTAGAACCCAAATGGAAACGTAATAAACCAAAATTGTACAATGCTAGATCATAAATTCAATTGGTCGTTGTTCCATCATAGTGTTAATAGTGTCCGAAAACTGTAGCTGACATAGTTGTTCAGTAGCTAGCTCAGACATGATCAGATAATGAAATGACTGATTTAGCAGGATGGGGGTTTTGCAAGGCACTGTATCCGTGTCACATTCCCATTAGGGGCTGAGCCCCCCTAAAGGTCTGATCCTGAATCGCCCCTGGCACAACTGGTAAACTCTAGAATTAAAAATGTCACACAGGATTGTTATTTCAAGTTGAGTAAATGATGACTTCTGGCTGGTTTTTCCTTGTCTTTACTCAAGGTCCACTCACTTAGATACAGGGAGCACTCAGCCACCTCGCCATCATCATGGCCTTCCTTAGCAAATGAAGTTTGCTCAGTTGTCCTAGAGATGGTTCCACTGCAAGAAACAGAAGCAGAAATGGAAAAGAGAAACCACTTTAGATAAAGTCCACCCCAGAAACACATACAGCCCTAGTTCAGTCAGGAAGACTACACTTTGTATGCCTAGGCCTGTAGTTTTATCTCTTATACATCCTGCCATTCACACCTCTCAGAACTTATTATTATTTCTTTGCTGTCCTGTCTGGGGGGTGTCAATCATGATATCAGCCCAGTGACACCCCTACATTGTTAGCCTGTTAGCCTGCTGCTGCTGCCTCTGTTTGAATATGATTCTCTATACATTAAATACTGTAAATGGAAGTTCGGCACCTTTACTGTAAAGAATTCACAGTAAATTGCCAATTGTTGCCAGTAAGTTACTGTAAATTATACAATAAATTTGTTACAGTGTATTTAAATCTATTCTCTCTGTTGCAGTCATTCCAGTGCAAATCTTCGTTAATGGCAAAGCGTCCCCTCCACCTCCCCATTACCGCCGGTCTTTGCAGATTTATGAGCTCCATAAGCTCAGTTACAAATCTCCCTGTAGAGTCTAAGCGCCTAGACTTAATTATCACATATATTCTGATATAATTCATCCCTACTTCATTCACTTGTCTATCCTCATTGATATAACCAAACCAAACTCTCTTAACCACACAAACATTTTGTAAATTGCTCGTTTCCGCCTTGACAAATGTTCATCGGGAGGTGCATGTTCCTGAGATCTGATTACTTGCTCTGCTCCGTGTGTGAGCAGGTCATGTGACCAAAGAATTAAAAAGGAGAATATCACAGGGAGCAGCCTCACGTCCTGCTGCCATAGTGACGCAAATAAAGAGGTCATTATTACAGTAACATGAAGTTAGATGCTGAACACATGTGTCAAAGGCCAAGCACTCACTGGTATGTCCATATGTGACAGTTTCTGATATATTAGTGGGATAATATTACAGCCTGCAGTTGGTGGTGTTACACTGTCAGATGCTTCTGGATAGTGAGTAAATATGCCAATAAAATCATAAAAACCTTTGAAATTGAATTGAAAAGGCTGTAATGATGATGATATAATGAACAGAATATTTAGTCTGCAGTAAGTATTTGTATTAGTTTGTTGTATGTACCATATTGAATCTCCTAATGCATTCAAATAAAGACATTAAAATTTGCCATTTGAGAAGAGGCAGACAGGCTTCGTAGGGCAGGTCTGCACCACTTGTTCACCAATTTCATACCTAAGAAAAACTTGGGAGTATGAGGAAATTGGTGAATTTGACAGATTAGCTGAAATTGTTCATACGTGCTACTCAACAACAAATCTGTATTAGATCAGTGTTAGATATTGTTGTGAAATCAGGATGTTCATTTGCTCATTCACTGATCAATCCAAAACTTCAGCCCATTTCTTCTCACAGCAGCAGCTGAAGTTAGTGTTAGCAGTGATGCAGTGTCTCCTCATTAGCATGCAGCCTCGGCGATGGATGGATTGTTCTTCTGTTGCTCTCATCCTACAGGTGATTGATCTGTTAACAACTATTTCCCTTACAGACCTTTGATTGAGCGCTGCTTGTCTTGGCCTTAAAGGACTATGTGTGTGTGTGTGTGTGTGTGTGTGTGTGTGTGTGTGTGTGGCTGGAGGCCGGCCCAGAGCAGCCTCAGCAGGGTGTCTTTCAGCTCTCTATTTATGAGCTCTTCTTTACATATTCATTCTGCTACTGTTAAACAAAGGCCACAGATTGCCTGTCTCCCTCTGTGACTGTAGTGCAGTGTGTTAGTGTTAGTGTGAAAGAATGAGAGAAAAGAGGAAACCTCCGGAACCCATATAGCTGTTACTTTTTGTCTTTTCCTTCCATCTTTCCACAGTCCAGGTTTGATTCTGATGTTTGTGGATTCAGGTTGCAGATTATGTTTTGGATATTTAATATCAATTCTTTATGTCCTCTTATGTATTCCTGGCAGGGTGGAGAAGCATCTCAGCCAGCACGCAGACTTTTAAGGTGGGTGGTGAGCCTGTAAGGTGGGGTCACTGTAGGTTTTGTCACGTGAAGCATTCCAAAATCAACAATAGCCCCACCCAGAAGATGATCATATGAGTAGATTCATGTCATAACGACCAGCAATTACATTTTCTTGTTAGGCGGCAAACTCTGGCTGTAGTGCTTATCGCAAGAGCAAACCAGGAAGTGAGGGGACAAAGCATAAGAGCGTTAAATTCCAAGTAATGAGGTAGGACACGGTGGTGAATGGTGATAAAGGGGTAGGATCAGGAGATGATGATGAAGACTTCAAAGATGACGAGTCCAAGGATTTCAGATCATTTGCAGCGTTATTCAAGCAGTGAACAAACGTTCATGACACAGTGAGCCGAGTCTGTACACACGGATGTCAATACAAGAGTGACCAATGATCAGAATAACTGCATTTTATATAGTCTTCTTGTCCTGCAGCGGTCAGTTGATCTATTTCTATGAGACAGAGTTACCTTTGAAACAACTCCTTATTTGTGAGACACTTCTACTCATTTGCACATTCTGATCTATTCCTGTACCCTAGTGTCCCCTTCATTCTGACTCTGCCCTGAAAGCTCCCCATGAATGGTCAACTACATTTTTACTCTTACATGCATAAGTATCAACCTATCAAATGGGTCAAAACAAACATGGGACATTCACTCAGGAGACTAGGGTTCAGGTCCCATGTGAAAAGTCAACTGTCATTGACCAACACATTCTCACTCCCATCTCATAATATATTGTTATTCACGCTAAAGGTCTCCTTTAGTGTCATATAACACGCGCTTGGTCAGGACTATTGGTGTCCCATTTGACTCTGTTGGGTTAAGGAAAAGCTCTGGGTGGGCTTACGGTTCTGTGACACGCGGCAATACCAGGACGGTTAAGGACACACGAGGAACACAACCCCCTCTCTCCTGGGTAAAAGTCCTGTGTTTGACTCATCCACCCCCCCGACCAACCTCCCTACGCGGAATTCCCCCTTACATACTACTCACTAAACCCTGTCTCCCCATGCTCTTCCCAGTACGTTCTACACACACGCTTCTTTCGTCGCTTCTGACGCTGACCGCCACTGTCCAAACGTCTGTATTTTACGATTTCAGTATAAGAACAGGTTGCATTGACATACTGATTTATGCATGCATTGATGTTGAGCACAGTTGCTTTGCAAAAGCAGGGAATGACTGTATTCTCAACATCCCTGTGGATACAAGGTCTTAAAATCAGTGTAGGGAGTTTGGTTAGGGGGGTGGATGGGTCAAACAACACCAGACTTTCACCCAGGAGACCGTGGTTCATGTCCCGCGTACCATAATTCCTTCTTTTCCTAAACCCAACTGTCCTGCTTTCCTAACCGCCGCGTTCTTCTTTTCCTAAACCCAACCCGTCCCGTTTCGACGTGTCATGTAATCGTAAGCCCACCCACGACCTTTTCCTTTACCTGACTGCGTCAAAAGTGACGCCAATAGTCCCGACCAAGTGCATTTAGATACAATATACTCACAGTGACTATGGACCAATCAGCTTTGTTGATTCATTCCCTCATTAGTCATTCTTCATGCCTGGTATCTCAGGAGTCTCTCATCAGATTTGATAAGTGGTGAAATGATGATACTGGTTCTCCCCACTGCACATATTGCATCTAGAGAGAGAGAGAGAGAGAGACACACAACAACAGAGGGTCATTGAGAAGCAGTGGCTTTTTAGAAAGTTATTATTAATGTCGGCAGGACTAACAGTAACTAGTTTAAACGGGCTCGATTATAGTCCCAACTGGACAGCGGAGAGCTGACAGCTGTGTAGATAACATGGGGCCTGGTTGTCATGGTGAGGTAATTTGATTGGCGGCTGGGGGGGGGTTGATTGATAAGGACCCCCCTGCTATTCCAGTGACAGCTCCTGTCAGAGAGCCAGCTCGTCTCACATCAGATGTATCAACTGGTACAGCCCACTCCCACCCCCAACACACACACACACACACACACACACACACGCACGCACACACGCTGAGAGAAAGGCAAAAACATTTATTTTACCAACCCACTTCTGCTTCAGTCTGTCCCACAGTTTTCTAAAAGGAGAATGACACCAATTTGAGAATTCTCATATGAAATATGATAGACTGAGGAGGATTGGCTGCTTCAATAAACAATGCACCCATGGTCATCAATACTGTAATGTTTTACTTTGTCGTACACTTACATACAACGAAAGTACATTGAATATCCACAAATGTCTGAATACGTGTCAATATACACATTTTTGTATTAGAAAGCTGCAATTTTTTGTGTTAATACTTATTATCTTCTAAATGTGCTTAAAGTATTCAGTGTTTTTCCCCAACTAATCTGAGTACAAAGAGAGGCGTGTAGACCATTCTGAACTGTCAATTAAAAGTCTTTTGTGATTGAGTTGTTTGCAACTTTAGAGCAGGGGACCCATCATGCTGAAGAGAAATCTGTTACACATTGTTGAATTTGGAGGATCAATATATTTTTGAACAATGAATTTGTAATTCAAATGTGCAGCAAATAGAGTGTTTGCCATGATTTTCTAGGTGGTTTTAGATCAGTGGGTGTGCTTAATCAACAGAGGATAATGATATTATATGTTAAAAAAAAAAGAATGCATTTTCCCAAAAACATCCAGCACACCAGTCTCTCAGTACACTAGTTTTGAGATCAGAGAGTAGTGACTGGTGTCACTACTCTCTGATCTCACTACTCTTCTTGTTAACCCCGGTAGCTATATCAGTCTGCTGATAGGCACAAACACAGGCAGAAGTTCCTACAACGTGTTCTGGGAAGGTGGAGAGAGTTCACTGTTCAAATTAGAACAGGCTGGGTGAAGACAGACTCAGTCCCACTCACTCAACCATCATCATTTTTAACTTACATTCCAAATCTCTTTGTATTAGTATGATCCCGATCCGTTTGGACAGATAGAACCAGGGTGGTTGTAGCTTATTGTCCCTTGCTAAAATGCTCACTATAGCCCTATTTGCACAAGATTAGTGTCATCTGGGGACCTTGTGTGATTTACAAATTACCCCCACACATCTGAGTTTCATGGGGCGCATTAGCACAGGATAAGCGGAGCATGCTTTTACTCAAATTTACTCACTATAGAGTTTGGAACCCTGAGGCGCACAGAGGACGGCCAGGGCGAGGCCGCGGCTTCGCACTTGGCTCGGGGTTATGTAGGTTTTTGTGCCAGGCTCGGTGGGGGTTACCAAAAGTGAATAACTTATTAAGAGCAGCGTCAAACACAGCATCACCGTCAATCTGTGGACAAAGCGCCAGGGTCGGGGTCTCCGGTCGGGGTCTCCGGTCAGGCAGTGGTCCAGACTAGGTCATTTTTACTTTACAAATCACAGACATGACCATTTAGCACAGGATCAAGATTACAGACAACCTCCGTCGTTATTACAAATGACTAGAGGTCACCAGGTAATACTAATCCTGTGTGAAAAAAAGTAAAGACTAAGCTACCAACATAAATTTTTTTATTGAATCATGCCATTTCATGGCCAATACCTCATGGGGTTATAAAACACCTTTGTATCAAACGTAGTTTCCAGCCACATATGCATTCAAAATAATAATTTAAAAGAAAGTAAATGGGCCCTATTTTAACGATTAAATCGCACTGTGTGAAGCGCCTGGCACAGGTGCGTTTAGGACGTGTCCAAATCCACTTCTGCTAGAGAAAAAAGGATCCATGGTTCACAAGGGTTGTCCTTAGTGTCATTAATTACAGGTGTGTTCTGGGCGTAACATGCAATCAACCAATCAGAGGTCATCTCCCATTCCCCTTAAAAGCCCGGCGTGGCCGTACCTTGGTGCATTGCTATTATGATGCCGGATTTGCACTGTAATATTTCTATTCGTTATCTTTTTAATCGTTTGCACATTTGTGTGCTGCCGTGCATCCCTGTGTGTGTTACAAGCATAGTGTGTGTTAGAGGATGGATACCCGACCCGAGCCCGACGGGACCCGACGGTACCCGACGGGTCGGGCCGGGTTCGGACAGATTTTTAGAAAGGATGCTCGGGTTCGGGTCGGGCTCGGTCACATCAGCGCAATAAGGCATTGAACATTTTGAATTTAAAACAGCTTATTATGTAGGTAACCAATGGGCCTGTTTCACCTGATGCAAATGTTCGTTTTTGGATTAAAATAAATGTCAAATATTACCCTAACATCGTCTTCCTGTGTGCTGTGACAACGAAAGACGTGCGTGTTAAGCTCCATGTGGCAGCGCAACGATGGAAGATGTTAAAAAGAAGTTGGCCGCAGGAGATTTTAAAATGCCTTCCTACAATTGCTTAATAAAAGCGGCTTTCCACACAAACAAACGTACATGTGTCATTAGTATGAGAAACAAATGCGATTTTAACTGTCGGGCTCGGGTCGGGTTCGGTTACTGCTCTGTCGGACACGGGCCGGGCTCGGACAGAAAAATCCGGCCCGATCCGCACTCTAGTGTGTGTGTAGGAGCATTTTACTAATTTGCTGTTAAAATAAGAATGAAATGCTGCTTTATTGACTTTAGACCAGGTTTTTGATGGTTAATGGCGAGATCACTTCCCGCTGCCTCAACATAGCAATGCTCCCAGAATGCACCTGAACACACCTCCCTGTAAGACCAGCACGCCCAGAATGCACCTGAACACACCTCCCTGTAAGACCAGCACGCCCAGAATGCACCTGAACACACCTCCCTGTAAGACCAGAATGCACGCCCAAGACCATGCACCCCAGAATGCACCTGAACACACCTCCCTGTAAGACCAGCACGCCCAGAATGCACCTGAACTCACCTCCCTGTAAGACCATGGGCGCAGATGCATTTGCTATTTAAACTACGTGGGCGCTGGAGGGGAAATTAACAACTGCGTCGGTCTTAAATTAGCAAAGACACTTGCGCTGGGCCGGGTGCAAGATAGGGCCCAATGAATAAATCGTCATTATCATCGCCAGGCTCTCTTGCTGAGCTCCATTGCATTCCTTACAAAAGATGCCAATTAAAATGTCTCTGGTTCAAAAATTTTTTTAGTCATATCAGTCACATCATTTATATTATTATTAAACAAAAAATGCCATGGTTTCCGTACAAAGGATAATAATGCCAAGATCATAATAATTCATTTTCACCCATCCATTAGCTGTTCCCGCTTTTACTTTTGGAGGGTTGCGGAGGGCTTGAGCCAATGCCAGTTGACATTGGGCAAGAGGAGGGGTACACCCTGGACAGGTCACCAGTCAATCAGGCTGACACCTTATGGATGCCGGGTCACCAGTGAACCCTAATTAACCTAACATGCACACAAACTTCAGAAAGCCCAGCAGCTTTGCTCCTTGGGGGGGGGGTCTATATCCACAACATTCATCTTCTAGTATTGCTCCGGTGCCACCATTTGGTGTGGTAGGTGAGGTGGTGGATGGGTGTGCAGCATGTCTAACTTCGATAAACCAAGTGTTTTACCATAACCCAATCTTTCCCAAAAGTCATACTCATACTGTAGATGCCATGCAAATATATTGTAGTTATTTTGAAAGTGCTAACAGTGGATGTAAAAAGTAATATTGCCATTAAACATAATCCACAATTTTTCAGAACCATCCAATATCGACCTTGTTATCTTGCATTTAAGGTCCCATGGCATGAAAATGTCACTTTATGAGTTTTTCTTAACATTAATATGAGTTCCCCCAGCCTGCCTATGGCCCCCCAGTGGCTAGAAATGGTGAAAGGTGTAAACCGAGCTCTGGGTATCCTGCTCTGCCTTTGAGGAAATGAAAGCTCAGATGGGCTGATCTGGAATCTTGCACCTTATGAGGTCCTAAGGGGCAAGGTTACCTCCCCTTTCTCTGCTTTCAGATACAGTATTAGGGGACCAATAAGGTCTATATAAAAGCAGCCAAAGAGCACCATGTCATGGGGCCTTTAATACAATTGTGTGTAGAGTGCTTGGAGTTTCGGAATGAAAGTCCTCACACCTTGAAAATATGAAATATCTGTATCAACATTTTCAAAACAATATAGTATCGGCATAGACTTCCATTCAGTTAGAGTGCTCTACCATTGAAAAGGAGAGAAAGACGAGAAGGTGTGTGCGGAGTGAATGTGCTGTCAGTCCGTCTTGCTGGACAGTGAAGGTCTCGGCTCTGTGGGTCCTCGGAGGTTATCAGCCTCTCTGAGATATGAGCGACCTTCTCCGTCGCCACCCAGGGGTGATAGGCCCGCTGACAGGGCGGAGCGGAGATAATGCGTGCGATTGACAGCCTCGTCTTCCCCCGCTCAACTCTAACCCTCCTGCCCCGTGAACCTTCCACACCCTTCAGCTACCCAGTCCAACCACAGGACATTCCTCTGTGGCTCTAGTGCTGCCTAAATACGGACTGGGGACTGACAAAGGCATCTGAGGCAACAGGAAAATTATTGTAAATATGCCTGTCCCATATACACTTGGGCTGTCAACCGATTTAAATATTTAATCACATTATGGTCCACATTTCTATCTGTTCTATCTGTGATCTGTGTTTATCTGTGCGCCATTGCATTCTCCAGGGATAATTAACCAGTCTTAGTTGTAAATTTCAAGCCCTCACAAATGGCGTTTTACCACTGCATGGTACCTCCTTCACTCGTCTCGACTCTACTTCTAGGTTCCAAGCGAGCTGAGGCGATACCAAAAGGTGACGTGAAAACCTGCAGACTGCTGATTGGTCGGCCGCACAGCCACATGCCGAGAATCAAAACCAACACACCTCCGACGTTCTGTGTGTGTGTTGCTCTAGGTCACGGCAGTTTCCTGCTATGATGACCAGCCACTATTAGTAGTTCATTTGAACATGTAAAACATTAAAATAAAAAATATATACATACAGTCACGCTCGCCTCACACATGAGGCGGTACTAAATCTGCAATGGAAAAAGAAGGACGAGGCACAGTGGCCATGTAATGGAAAAACACCAAAAGTCCTATGACTGCAGATTTTCAAAATTGCGTCAAACCTTGTCATCTTTTCACTCAAATCATTTTTAAACACCCCCCGATACAGTGCCGTGGTTTTCGGTCTCTGTCATCAAACCCATCAGCATGCTGTAGACTTAGACTTCTCTTTATTAATCCTTTTGGGATGACTAAGACAGTATAAAGACAACAAAATAACAATAAAATAAGAGCATTTGTCAAATAAAGACAAAAAAAGACCATAAATTATTATCAAAGTGTCAGTGTTGAGTCCAGTGTTAAAGTGATAAAGTGACTAGGTATTAATGTAATTCCGGGTGTGTATGTATGTGTGTATGTATGTATGTATATGTACTGTATGTATGTATATGTACTGTATGTATGTATGTATGTGCATGTATGTATGTTTGTATGTATGTACAGTATATGTACTGTATGTATGTATGTATGTATGTATATGTACATGTATGTATGTATGTATATATATGTACTGTATGTATGTATGTATGTATGTATGTATATGTACATGTATGTATGTATGTATATATATGTACTCTATGTATGTATGTATATGTACATGTATGTATGTATGTATATATATGTACTGTATGTATGTATGTATGTATGTCGGCAGGTTCACCTGGACTGCCAAGCTGAAGCTGCCTGCTGAACCCCGTCTGGGCCGTCGTGAGCCCCGCTGCCTGCAGCTCCAGTCCTGCAGGTACTGTGCAGGGCTGTGCTTCAGCTCTAACCCCAGAACAGTGTATGGTAAAGCCATCAGGGCCAGCGTCCCTTTGAAGAGGGGGACCCGAAAGAAACACAACAGCTCTGCATACAATGCCGCGTCTCCCCTTTCCACCAGCCCCTTTTTTTCCCTCTTCAAAAAAATTCCTGCAAGACCCTGTATAACTCTGCTTTTTCAATTTATTTTCCCTCTTGCCTGCTGCATGATCTCTCCCTACCACTGAGTCTCCCACTCATTACACTTAGCCCCTGCCTTTTGATTCTGCACTTACTTTCAGTCTCAGTATCTTTCAATATTAATACTATTATCACCAATACTCATAGTTTTGCCTCACACTGACACATATTAGTTGTTTTCTGAGAGCAAAAGCTGCACTGAGTCACAATTTTTCACTACATGTGCTACAAAAATCACTTCACAGCTTTACTATGGAACACTTTACACATATGCCTACAGATGCACTGGAACCGAAGCTGGAACTGGACAGAAGTGGCTAAATTACTGCCACAATCCAGATTATTTCTTTAGAGCTACTTTCATTCCCAAATACACACACACATGTGATCATTGTTTGTCATGTCAAGTATTTCCAGTGTGTGTGTGTGTGTGTGTGTGTGGGGTGTACACGGAGCGTCACACATGCTGCTCCACTCAGCATCAGGCCCATTTGGTGGTCATCTTCTCAGGAATGTGAAGACTGCAGTCAACTGATGTTGTCCTGTGTGCTCACTAATGTCATTGTCATGGCAATATTGTCATGAAAATATTAGGTTACACGTAGTTGTCGGAAATAAGGATGAGTCTGTAACAGTGCAAAATGTGCATGTTTTTGTGTTGATGTTTATTGTGTTGGAAATTTGCATGCTAAGTAACATTATTCAATCATTATTCATTAAAAAATGTAAGTATTGACACTTTCGATGAAGCCTGTCCTTATAATGCATTATAAACACAATTCCAATGTGTTATAATCGGCTTGTAATGCTCTATAAGTATAGTTATACACACTCATGAATAATCATAATGCTTTATAACTTGAATCTTAACACATTAGAAATCATTTTTATAATACTCTATAATTGCTGGTCACTTTGTGTCCATAATGCTGGTGATGGTATGGCTCTGTTCTGGGGTCTCCACACAGTTCCATGTGCATACATTTTCCCGTCTTAATGTCTTAGTCTAGTTTTCTGTCTTGTCTTATGATTGTGTTATTTTTGGTCTTGTCTTGTATATGTTCTGTTTCCTCTTTTATTGTGATTGTCTGGTTTTCTGTGCCGTCTTGTCTAGTTTTACTTCCTGCCTTAGTATTCCCGCCCTTGTGATTACCTGATGTCTTCCACCTGTGTCCCAGCCCTTGTCTCACCTGCCTCTTGTTACCTCGTTAGTCCTTGTGTCCCCTTGTCCGTTGTCAGATCGTTGTTTTACTGTTATGGTGTTCTGTGTCACAGTGTGTGTCGTCTACCCTATTGTTTGTATTCCTGTTATTGTGGTTTTTGGAATTCTGTCCAGTTCCTGTATTTTGGACTTCTTGTTTGTATGAACCCTGCGTTCTATTAAATCCTCAACGCAAACTGTCTTCTGCCTGCCTGTCTCTGTGTTTGGGTCCTCTAATCCCCTGCATCACAACAAATACTGGCATTAGCATTGTTGTCGGACAACATAGTGTTTCAACTTAGCATGTTTTCTTTATATCTGTTGACATATTGTAATTTTTGGATTTAATACAGTAAATATATTACATATTGCACCTTCAACCCTCATGTTGTCCTCCGGTCAAATTGACCCATTTTCCTATATCAATGTTCTTTTTAATTCCCCAAAATATCATGATTGATTCCACACAAGCAAGTACAAATATCTACTTTCATTAATTTTGGGGCGTCTTATTCAATTTTATAGCATTTGGAGAAAAAAATTGAAGTGTTTTTGAAATAGTATTAAAAAAAAGTAAAAAGTAAAAGTTGATATATTCCAGTCTGTGATTATCATCAACATCCATTCCTTTAATTTTAGTCTCAATAATTCCTAATTTCTGCTTTTCTAACTCAAACATTAGGTATAATTTCCCATAAATGAGGTATATTGACCATAAATTCCAACAATAACTGTAAAACTAAAGTTAATAAGTTAGTGTTACGTAGTCTTAAACGTAAAAAAAAGTGGCAAACATTGAAAAAGTGTTGAAAAAAGGGACCAAAACATGAGAAAAAGTTAAAAACATCGATAAAAAGCGTCAACAAAAGTGTTGATTTTCAATTTTGACAAGAAGACAATACAAGGGTAAATATTATGTAAATATTAACCATTGGACCTCCCTCACTATCCTCCTCCTCCTCCTCCTCCTTCTCACTACTGGTTGTGGCTCCTCCGCACTGATCTTTTATGATATTAGGGTATGATGTCATACACACACATACATATGAGGTGTACTCTCTCCTGGACTTGCTGTAATCTCGTTTTAAGGACAGGTGGTGAGGTGTTTAGTTGACATAATTCATCTGTAACTCGATTATCAGCCTCTTGCTCATTCACAGACTCAATGAATTGATTCCACTCAGAGGTGTGGTTGATCAGAAACACCTTTCTCTCTCTACAACACATACATGCATAGAGCTGGCGGGAAAATTTAGGACCAGTTGGGATTGAAATCAATTGGATAGACCCAACCTCACTCACTCACACACACACACACACACACACACACACACACACTCTCTCTCCTCAAACCATGTGTCCATCGGTGTGAACCAAGCAGCTTCCGCCTTTACTCACCACCTGTGGGAATAGTTTCCCACGCTGGTTTAGACTCGCCGACCTCACCGCCTCGCCCACGCCTGCACATGTGTGTGTGGGTGGGTAGGTGAGTAGTATTATGTGTGTATTTGTGTTTTTTAGGTCTATATTTCAGTATGTGTGTGTTTTAATTAATTATTGAATATCAATGTGCATATAAAATGTTTTATTTGTGTGCTAATATGTACAACTTGTGTAGGCCTATATGCATCCTTGTGCATGTATATATTTAGAAGTATAGTAGAACATTATATAATTATAACATAATAGTTGACACGTGTCTTTGCATTTCAGTCTGTGTGTGATGTGTGATCTTTTTAGGTGTCTTTGATAAATGCATCTTCATTTGTTTCCACACATCTGCTTCTATATGTGGCATTCATGTATGTAAGTGTGTGTTAGTGAGCATGTATGCATGAAGTGCGCATTTGCCCACAGTCTGGTTGCTGCAGCGCTCTCAGACATTCTCTAAGCTCAGCTAATTGTGTGTGTGTGTGTGTGTGTGTGTGTGTGTGTGTGTCTCTCCCATGTCTGCCTTTGCCACTGCCCTTCATTCATACCACAACTGTAACTCAGACGTGTAGTGGTTATACAGTGGGTGGGTGACCCCAGTGACCCTTTGTTTGACGCCATAGAAACATGTTTTTTTTGTGTGTGGAGGATGTGAAAAACAATACATCCAGCTACATCCAGAGGACCGATGTGAAGGCGGAGGACATGGCAAAGCCTGAAGCAGAGCCACTCTCACCCAGAGCCATTTCACACAGGCTGTCCTGAGACACCAATGGATGCAAATATTTCTTAATTTCTTTCAACTTTGAAAAGCTGAGCTCTCCCGATACCACAGTCAGGATAGTCAGAAGAATCCTGAGCACAGTCTAACAGTTGGAAAATATTTGCTTTTGAGGAAATGGAGCAAAGTGCTCTCCCTTTGGTATTATATCTCGGAGTATGCCCAGCTCTTAGAATTGGTCCTGGGCCCTGTCAATCAGTATCTTCCATCTCACACAGTTTAAAATGCACCAAAATGCATTGTTGGGTCTCTGTAAAATATTATGAGTGTGTTCTAGACCTACATACAGTGTCCTCAGATAACTTATTTTATGATTGGACACTATAAATTACTTTTTTATTTTTATTTCAACTTTTTTGCCTCAGTCAGACACAGAGGGGCTGTCAGCTGCGATATCTGACGAGCTTGGCCGGGACGCTCTGGATCGGGACCAGTTTGGTCGTCATTTAAAATCTACATTTAACTGACATGCGGCGCAAGAACGGGACAGTTAGTAAAAGATTGTGGGTGGGGTTACAAAATGTACAGTCTCCTGGTTGAAAGTTTGGTCTTTATAATACTAATCGCTGCTGTTGTTGCTCTTAATACTGTGTCATTTTGCAGTAATGTTGCCAAAGCATCAACATTAAATAGTCCAAATATTTGGACATAATACAATAAACAGTTATATGAACATTATTACAATATTAGGATGGATTTATGTTCATTGTATGAATCTATCTGTATAGGTACAGGTACAAGCGCCCGAAATGGGTTTCCTCAGGAGGGGGGGCTGGCGTCTCCCTTAGAGATAGGGTGAGCGGCTCAGTCATCCGTGGGGGGGTCGGAGTAGAGCCGCTGCTCCTTCACGTTGAAAGGAGCCAGTTGAGGTGGTTAGGGCGTCTGGTAAGGATGCCTCCTGGGGGCCTCCCTAGGGAGGTGGTCCAGGTACGTCCAGCTAGGAGGAGGCCTTGGGGAAGACCCAGGACTAAGTGGAGGGATTATATCTCCAACCTGGCCTGGGAACGCCTCGGTCTCCCAGTCAGAGCTGGTTGATGTGGCTCGGGAAAGGGAAGTTTGGGGTCCCCTGTTGGAGCTGCTGCCCCAGAGACCCAATACCGGATAAGTGGACGAAGATGAATGGATAGAAAATATGAAAACACCCTTCCCCCCCTCTCTCTCTCTTTCTCTCTCTCTCTTTCTTTCTCCTATCTGTGTGAATGATGTGTTTAGTTTTTCTTCTTGTGAGTCTGCGTACTACGTCCTCTTTCTAGGAAAGGTGGCAAGGGGGTTGTGTGGCTCAGTCTCTAGGTGTTTGGCGACCCCTGGAAACTGTTTGACATCCTCCCAGATACATGTTCATATAACTTTACATTATATTTTCAGATTCTCTATACTTTCATTTTTCTGTTGGTATTTCTGAACATACATTTTTACCATTGAAAGATTTGCTTGTAGAGTTTTTCTTTTATGTGAAGCGAGGGTGGAAGGACAGAGGGAGGCGTATGCTGTACAGCTTGTACAGCCCCTTGAGGAAAAAATGTGATATTGGCCTACTGTACATAAAATTGACTTGACTTGACCAAGGGCACATCTTCTACCCTTGCCCAGTATCCTACTAGCCATTGTCCAGTATCTAGAGATCAAGCTGGATGACCTTAGAGCCAGAATAAAATACCTGAGAGACATTCAGGACTGTACCATCCTCTGCCTTACTGGACTTACTGTCCCGCATGGACAGACAGCAAACTTGGTTCATACACCATATAAAATAACAACCAGTGTAAAAGCAGTATTATCCTGTCTCTCATGAGCTCCTGTTTGCTTAGTCTGTACCCTCGAAGTTTTACTTCCGGGATTTCTCCGTTGCCAATTGAAATTCAGCCGGATTTTACTCATTTAGGCCAGATACACGTCCCTTTCCTCTGTCTTTGTGTTGCTCTCTGATTTCTGAGGACTATATTTATCTGGTCCTCAGATCTCTGCAGGGTAAATCCAGACAGCTAGCTAGACTATCTGTCCAATCTGAGGACTATGGTTACCTGGTCCTCAGATCTCTGCAGGGTAAATCCAGACAGCTAGCTAGACTATCTGTCCAATCTGAGGACTATGGTTACCTGGTCCTCAGATCTCTGCAGGGTAAATCCAGACAGCAAGCTAGACTATCTGTCCAATCTGAGGACTATGGTTACCTGGTCCTCAGATCTCTGCAGGGTAAATCCAGACAGCAAGCTAGACTATCTGTCCAATCTGAGGACTATGGTTACCTGGTCCTCAGATCTCTGCAGGGTAAATCCAGACAGCTAGCTAGACTATCTGTCCAATCTGAGGACTATGGTTACCTGGTCCTCAGATCTCTGCAGGGTAAATCCAGACAGCTAGCTAGACTATCTGTCCAATACTTGAGAAGCTAATTCCACATTTTGTGTGCATTTTGTGAGCTTCTGGATCTGCTTTAACCCTTTCAGGTCAACAATGTCCTAACCCTTCTTTAGATCTGGAGGACATAGTGGCAGCATTTGGCAAAGCCCGTGAGCATCATTTGTAAAGTTTAGAACATAACATTAATGAAGACTGGTTTTGAGGGGCCCTGTGGAAACTTTTGGGCCCCAACAGACCCTAAAATTGACGCTAATGATGAGTACTCTTCTGAATATGATTTTTTTTAACATGTCATGTTGCTACCAAGAAGAGAACCTGCTCATGTGACGTTTTAAAAGGCAATACTTTTTTTTTTATCCTTTATAGAGTTGTTGGCCAATCAGATTTGAGGGAAAGGTACAGTGCAACCACATGCAACTGGATTCATCACGTTGTGTGTGTGTGTGTGGGGGGGGGGTTGAAAAGTTACGGATAGATAGATTGAAGGTTCGAGATACTTTAGTTATCCAAAAGAAAATGAATGTGTCCAATAGCTTATACACAAAATACATACACATAGGCACAAAGACATATGACATCCACGCACACATACATAGTACAAAAACACAGAGGAAGATATCAATAGTGTGTCCTTACAGTAAAGTTAGATTATTTAAAGGAGTAGTGTGGAAAGAAATTGCAGAAATGTGCAATGCTATCATAGAGCAAGAGAGTGTCAGTGCAAGTACCTTGCCAGTGCAAATTCTATATCTATTCAAGACGACACAATATATCAAAAATAGAATAATCATTAACTATACATAGAAAAGACTTGAAGAAAGGTTTAAGTTAAAGTAGAAAACTGTCCATACTGACAAAAAGATCAAGTGTAAGTAAGTAAGTAAGTAGTAAGTAAACCTCTCACCTCTGGTTTTAAAACATGTTCTGGGGACTGTTAGAGGGTCTTGGCCCGAAGACCTCAGAGAGAGACCAGACTGCATTGACCGTACAGGCAAGCTAGCCACATTGAAGTCAATTAACAAAATGTTATTATGACACAAAACTCAAAACCCCTCAAATTTGGCTGTCTAGTTGCATACATACAAACAAATGACAGCTTGTATCCTTACACTGTTAGAGAAGTCCGTAGAAATGTGGGCTAATATACTGTGTTAACCCTCATGTCTTCTTCCTGTCACAATTGAAAATCAACACTTTTGTTGATGCTTTTAATCAATGTTTTTAACTTTTTCTTATGTTTTTGTCCAATGTTTGTCACTTTTTCACATTTAACATAACACTAATTCTTTAACTTTAGCTTTACAGTTATTTTTGGAATGTATGGTCAATAAACCTAATTTATTGAAAATTATACCTAATGTTTGGGTTAGAAAAGCAGAAATTTGGAATTATTGAGACTAAAATTAAAGGAATGGATGTTGATGATAATCACAGACTGGAATATGTCAACTTTTACTCAATACTATTTCAAAAACACTTCAGTTTTTTTTCTCCAAATGCTAAAAAATTTAATAAGACGCCCCAAAATTAATGAAAGTAGAGATTTGTACTTTCCAAAGAGTGTTGTGTGGAATCAATCATGTTATTTTGGGGAATTAAAAAGAACATTGATATAGGAAAATGGGTCAATTTGACCCAAGGACAACATGAGGGTTAAGACAAAGGAATTTTCTGTACTGATTTTTTACAGGTGGTTTTCCCTATTTTAATTCTTGGATTTTTGGATGTCGCAGAGAGATCTGCTGTGAATCAGAATTTCCCGTGAAATGTTCGTCAACTTGTCGGAAAAGGTACTGGGTTTCTTTTTACAGGACATTCATTCATTTCTTACAGTGTACAACAGGTCACAGCAACAACAGGATGGAGATGCTCTGCAGAATCATCTCAAACATGGCTTCACTGTCAGACTCAGGGTTGAACAGATCCAGAGAATTTAGATCCATCTAGAGAATATTACAGAATTTTTGTTGAGGGACATGCACGTAATTTGTTTAGTATCTACAATTATATTAAAAGTGTCCTGTTTACTTGTATTATTATATCAGATGTATTTACTCATTGTTTATATGTATGTTCTTATGCTTTGGCAACACAGATGGATTTTTTTGTCATGCCAATAAAGCAACATGGAATTGAAATTGAAATATATCCAGGTGTTAGAGCAGAGGCAAACAGGAGTTGCTGCTGTAGCCCCTGTGCTGGGTTTAAGTGGTCATATGGAATGAGTTTTACTAGCATGTGTTCCATGAAAGAGGGTATATTTGGTCAAACCCAGCAGGGCAATCAAAGACGTCCTGGATTTGAGACTGGAAATGCCTGTATGTTCATAAATGCCAGTGGGTGTGTCTCTCTCTCTCTCTCTCTCTCTCTCTCTCTCTCTCTCTCTCTCTTCTCTCTCTCTTTCTCTTTCTCTCTCTCCAGATGGATAAACAGTTGAAGGCACACACACGCCTCCTGACTGGGGCCTGAGAAAGTGACTAGAGGACCACAGAGTTACTTGAGACTTCTGGCTCAGCTGTGTCTATTATCTGGACGGTTGTAATTGTTTTTGAGTCAAAGCAGAACAACAGTGAGCTGACAGCGGCTCAATGTAGTGTAGTACTAATGAGACATAGTCACCCACAGAAAAGTACACAAACTTAGACTGCATCAGTGTTGGTTTGGGACTAGTCTCACATTCCCAGACCTTCCTCCACAGCGCTGAGGAGGAGAGTCTGGCTAGTCCACACAGCATTCCAGGATGGGTGAAAAACGTGTTCTGGTTAATTGGCATTTCTTCAAACCAATCATAATCGTCTTGGGAGCCATACGGAGCCATCGAGCCGCTGTAAATAGTCTCAGGAAGGAAGTTGTTTTGCTGGAACATGTGTACTTTCAGAAGTAGTTTTAGTCGTGCAACAGAAACTCTGATTGGACAGATAGTCTAGCTAGCTGTCTGGATTTACCCTGCAGAGATCTGAGGACCAGGTAACCATAGTCCTCAGATTGGACAGATAGTCTAGCTAGCTGTCTGGATTTACCCTGCAGAGACCTGAGGACCAGGTAACCATAGTCCTCAGATTGGACAGATAGTCTAGCTAGTTGTCTGGATTTACCCTGCTGAGACCTGAGGACCAGGTAACCATAGTCCTCAGATTGGACAGATAGTCTAGCTAGCTGTCTGGATTTACCCTGCTGAGACCTGAGGACCAGGTAACCATAGTCCTCAGATTGGACAGATAGTCTAGCTAGTTGTCTGGATTTACCCTGCAGAGATCTGAGGACCAGGTAACCATAGTCTTCAGATTGGACAGATAGTCTAGCTAGCTGTCTGGATTTACCCTGCTGAGACCTGAGGACCAGGTAACCATAGTCCTCAGCTTGGACAGATAGTCTAGCTAGCTGTCTGGATTTACCCTGCAGAGACCTGAGGACCAGGTAACCATGGTCCTCAGAAATCCACCAGAGGTTAGAACTTCAACACAAAGAAAGCCCAAGGCAACGCATATCCGGCTAAAATGAGTGAAATTCCCCAAATTCCCGTAAATTTCACAGTAAACGCTAACTAGCTACAGGTTATATAGTGCATTCCATTTCAAAGTCGGGAACACACCTCCTGACCTTGGAACTCGGACAACCACCAAGTACCTCAAGCTCAAATTCCAACATGGCTGCTCTGTGTATCTTAAGTTGTGAAAGCTGTGCACAAGTTACGCTGTTGGTATGCACAAAACACGTTGTAATGAACTGTTAATATTTGGTACAGTAGCCTTTGTTTGCAGTTCCAGAGGTCAAACGTTTCCTGTAGTTTTTCACCAGGTTTGATTTTGGCCCACTCCTCCACACAGATCTTCTCTAGATCAGTCAGGTTTCTGGGCTGTCGCTGAGAAACACGGAGTTTGAGCTCCCTCCAAAGATTCTCTATTAAGTTTAGGTCTGGAGACTGGCTAGGCCACACCAGAACCTTGATCTGCTTCTTCCAGAGCCCCTCCTTGGTTCTCCTGGCTGTGTGCTTCGGGTCATTGTCATGTTGGAAGATCCAGCCTCGACCCATCTTCAATGCTCTAACTGAGGGAAGGAGGTTGGTCCCCAAAATCTCGCAATACATGGCCCCGGTCATCCTCTCCTTAATACAGTGCAGTCGCCCTGTCCCATGTGCAGAAAAACACCCCCAAAGCATGATGCTACCACCCCCCCATGCTTCGCAGTAGGGATGGTGTTCTTGGGATGGTTTGGCTTCTTCTTCCATTTTCTAATGGTTGCTTCAACAGTGGACCTTTTTTCACCAATGTGCTTGGACATGTCCCCGTAGCCCTTTCCAGCCTTGTGGAGGTGGACAATTTAGTCTCTAGTGTCTTTGGACAGCTCTTTGGTCTTGGCCATGTTAGTAGTTGGATTCTTACTGATTGTATGGGGTGGACAGGTGTCTTTATGCAGCTAACGATCTCAAACAAGTGCATCTAATTTAGGATAATAAATGGAGTGGAGGTGGACATTTTGAAGGCAGACTAACAGGTCTTTGAGGGTCAGAATTCTAGCTGATAGACAGGTGTTCAAATACTTATTTGCAGCTGTATCATACAAATAAATAGTTAAAAAATCATACATTGTGATTTCTGGATTTTATTTTTTTAGATTATGTCTCTCACAGTGGACATGCACCTACGATGACAATTTCAGACCTCTCCATGATTTCTAAGTGGGAGAACTTGCAAATAGCAGGGTGTTCAAATACTTATTTTCCTCACTATATATATATATATATATATATATATATATATATATATATATATATATATATATATATGTATATATATATATTTTATATATATAGATGTATATATATAATATATATATACATATATATATATCAGCATCTATATATATATATATACAAGCATCAGTTTAATATATATATATTAAACTGATGTTTTTATCTTGCTTTTATGATCTTACCTGTAGCACTTTGAGGTTTGTCTTAAATGTAAAGGCATTACAAATAATTTGTATTATTATTATTATTATTAAAACAGTCTTAAAAAGTGGCCTTTTTTCACTCCAAAACGTCTCAGACCAGGTATGTGTTTGCATGGACCAACAACGAGTTGAAACTACAGTATACTGAAAAGGTATGAGTACCTAACCGATAAGACTGACTGAGGGGGGGGGGGGGTCTCCCTTTCTTCAAAGCAGCAAGGTATACACATTTTTAATTGCAAGCATATTCTTTTGGGCTGTAGTCTGACACACTAAAAGCACACCTCAGCTTAACGAGGTTAAGGGAAGAGAGAGAGATGATGGAGGGAGGAAGAGCAGAGGGAGGGAGGAAGATGGCAGATGGCTGCACATTGGAATGCAGAGCGGGAATGATGGAGGGAGAGAGAAGTGTACCCAAGGTAGTAAATTGAAGACAGGGGGGTTGGATAGGAAAAGGAGGATGCTATTTAATTAAAGGAGAGCAATGTGAAACTTCAATGTGAACACATTTCTAAAGAAAAATACAGTAGTTGCAATGAAAACTGGAATATCCAGAGCAAGAGAGATGGAAATGCCACTGTTGATTTTTTTTATTTGCGGTTATTTTCCAATACTGTGAGCACCACAAACTAATATCCAGTCATTTAATTTGTGAGTGATGTAATCATCACAGTCAACATTATGTCAGCTTTTAGTTCTATCACTTATGTCACTCAGTGTAAATGCTTTCAGGAAGACCTAATTTAATCACTGCTCTCTTCCTAAATGGACTCAGCTGTTGGAGGCGGTCACCTTTGCAAAACCAATCAAAATCGTACACCCTTTACACAAAAGGGCCAATCACAGAGTCACAACCCTGCTTATAAAAATCAGTTTCTCCCTTTGCTATCAGCTGCCGTTGCAGGCAAAGAGTGCAACCCTCCACCCCCCCTTCCAGATTCCATATCTAGATTCCATCGGGGGGGTCTCATGGTTCTCTACCCGTACATATATACCTAAGATTCATATAGCAATAGAGTTTAATCGCCAAAGACTTAGTACATTTTATTGAGCTGTACAATAAATCTAATTTGCATATCTGCAGACTTATCTCTCCCGATTGAAATATTGTTATGTAATACTGCATTGCAGAATATTTAAATCAGCCTTTATACACACTATCATGGAACTTTGAAAACATAAGATGTATACAGCACAGTACATTACAGTACATTACGTTACAGTTTCAATTTGCTGCAAGATGATTTTCGAGCATGATAAAATGAATGGAAACCAATGGATGAATGTATGTATGTAATGTAATGTAAAGCATAAATAGCTGGTAGTAACAGTCCAAAACATGCAAAACTCTGGAAGCTTTGAGGTATTTGGAGTAGCATGCTGGTCCAAATGCTTGTTAAATGACAAATATGGTTTATTTATTTTATTTTCAGCATTAAAATATGTTTTTCATAACCAGCGCACTGGTGGAGCTCTGGTCCTGAGTGTAGGGACAGAAAAGAGAGAGGGAGAGTAGGAGCAGAGGGGGAAGGGTGTTGGCCCCCTGCAGAGCTGCTGATGGATGCAGGGCTCCTGGGGTTAAGGGGAGGGCATCCAGGCCCTGAGCCAGGGTACAGAGTGGCAGCTACCTGCCGCTCATCACACGCACACACACACACACACACACACACACACACACACACACACCAAGCTTTTGATGCAATTTTTAGTCAAACATCAACACTCTTATGCACCATCGCATTACATGGATCTACTTCATATCTCACATGGGGGTTAAACTTGTATCATCTCACACACACACACACTCACACACACACGCACAGAAACACAGTTAGTGGGTGTGTTCAGAGACGATTTACAGATGGGAAATATCAGAATGTAATATCAGATGCAAAAAGGCTTCCCTGTGCTGCCTTACACACACACACACACACACACACACACACACAGAGCAGCAGATGCTAATGGGAGGAAGGAGGAAACAGAGAAACAACCCATGTGAAAACATGAAGCCTGTCAGTGGAGCAGACAACACATGAAGTGACTCGGGCATGTAATACAGCAGATCTCCTCAGTCTTAAATTCTGTCATATTACACCATCAAGGACACTGGGGGCAACTGACTCACTCCACTTAACCACCTCCTCTGGAGCACCGACTGGTGGCTGTAGCCTGTATGACAGGCTGACAGGCAAACCGTCCTGTCTCTCATCAGTTAGACAGATGGGATAGTCGCCTCTAATAAGCCTTTCAAGAAAGCTAATATGCATATTGTGTATTCCTAGTTCTGCAGCCTATCAAATTACCCTAAATAAGAACTTTTTTGTCTGGCTCCAGATCTTCTGGCTTCCATCTTCTAGACTTATCTCAACTCTGCAGACTGTTCTTTTACACTACACACATGTTGTCAATGGGCCACTTGAAGCCTATAAAGCTAATGTAACAACACCTTAAAAGTTTATTAATCACACCGTGCTGAGTTTCTGTGTCCTTGCCGATACTGAACAGTCTAATTAATGGCCAAACAATCAATAAAGTCTGATAATGATCGCGGCTATTCTATAATAAAAGGGCGCGGTTTGCAGATAATTAATGTGGCGCATCTCTTATGTCAAAAAAGAAAAAAAAAAAAAAAGAGGGGGGGGATTTTGTGTCATTAACCCGGCTGTGAGGTGTGAATGTGCCTCTTGTCCACACTGCTGTCTGCTTCGTCTTAATGTTTCACTCTATCATCATCATCATCACCATCCACAGCTCTGCCTTCCAGATATTCACGTATCGTCCCATGAATACGCCTTAGAGCCTGTAGCTCAGTTAGCCGCTTTCTCTCCATTAAATAAAGGAAGGGTGGGTGTTTAAAAACGCTAATCGCCTGTAATCCTTTTAATATGTCTCACACTTTGCTCAGGCAATACACAAAGCTGAGCAGCTCAGTGCGTCCCCGAACTGGAAGAGCAGAGTATTAATGGACATTGGCAGAGAGGGGGGGGCAAGGGTCATCAGGTTACTACGCACACTGTGTATGGTGATGATGAGTCATTTAGTATTTTTGTTTTTTTCATTGACAGACTTAAGTTGGTGGATAGCGCGTTCCACCTCGTCTCTTTTCTTCCCCCTTCCAAACTGTGGACCGCTGCTCAGGTAGAGATGTTTTAAATCAAGGAGGGGGGGCTGGGGCTGTCCGCTTTTGTTCTGTAGGAGGAAAAAAAGGGGCTTGTTCTTAGGAGATCAGCCTTCCATTTTAACCGAGGGGTGTGTGAGCGCCGGCCGAGAGGCTTGACACGGGAGCAGTGTGGGATGGGAACAGAGAGAGAGGAGAGACGGAGCGTCCAGTCTGCAGTCCTGACACAGCCGAGCGGAGCAGCAGCATCGAGTCTCCTCTACTGCGGGATCACACACACATACACACACACCTGAAGGCCGCAGAGGACCACGGGGATTACAAAGCACGAGGGATAGTCTGACAGCATGGATCAAATTGTTTGTAACATAAATAAATAGAAGAGAAATAGAAGAAGAAAACCCGGCTACGGTTATTTTTTCCATCCCCGAAACTTCAACGCACAGCTCCGCTTCTGCAAGTGCACTTAGACTTCATGCGTATTTGACAGAAACAGGTTTTATTTGAATGAGAAATGTGTCAACACTGCTATTTAACGGGAGCCTGATAATGGACATGTATTTAATGAGGAAAGTGCCCAATGTGCATGCATGAGCGTCTTTGTCAGCACCTCTGACCTTTTTGTGGATTTCGGTGACATTTCTTTTATTTTTTGGGACGCGAGTGTTTGATTTGTAACGAGATCAGCTGGACTCTGCAGCTCTGAGAGGGTCCTGGTGAGCAAATACTGGAAGAGCTTTTTACCCCTCCATCCAACATGCGAGCCATCCCGTCCAGACTCAGCTATCTGTGAGTGTCTTTCCTCCCTCTCTTCCACTCTTTACGCACTGGAAATGCACCCCTCACGCAGCTCTGAAATAACTTCATGCATGTTTTTTTCTCCTTTGCAGGTGTCTACACTTATTCGCATTTTGCTACTATGCTCAGGTATGTCATCTCATTTATTTATTCTCATACAGCCTACATGTTTTTCAATGTTCCGTTTTTTTTAAATTTCATTTTGAGCGTTACACATTTTCTTCGGAAACCTCTAAAACACAATCAAAGCTTGTGATGCACGGCGCAATAACAGCGAGAGGAGGAAAGAGGGATCATCGTCACATTATGTGATACAACAATATCGGATGGCTCCCACGGTGCGTCGGGCAGTGGGGCGCGCGGCCTGCTGGCATCTTGCTAATGAACATACCGGCCCTGGCACAGGACGCGCGGGCACAGACGGGGCATCGGGGCGGAGGGAAATGCTTGCGGGGTTTAAAGCATCATCTTCCGTCAGCACCAGTCATTCCATCACAGAGAGACTTAAGTGATGTTATGTAGAAGTTCATTTATCCCGTTCATAAAGTGGGGACCGGACAGCTTTGTGGGGCCAAAAGGCAGGACCCCACAACTTTAAAGGGCCGTTTGAGGGTTAAGACTTGGTTTTAGGATTAGGGTTAGAATTAGGTTATGGTTAGGGTGAGGGTAAGGGTTAAGGTTAGGCATTTAGTTGTGATGGGTAAGGTTAGGGTAAGGGTCTAGGGAATGCATTATGTCAATGACGGGTCGCCCACAAAGAGTGTGAGACGCACTGTATGTGTGTGTGTGTGTTGTGGCGCGCATGCATTCTCCCGTACGCACAACCTGTAATCACGCCGTGCGTCTGTTTTGGAAGCTGTTAATTTCCCTTGGCTGCAGCGCGGCCTGGAACTTGTTACACTTGTCACTCGGGGGAAAACAACGAGCTGTTGTTGCGTTAGGATGTCGTTCCCCTCTGTGTTTAAGGCTTCAATCATTCCCTACAGTAACCTGAAGAAACCCCAATTGGCTTCACTCTCATCCAAATATTTGATTATTAGCCTATTATTATTTTTTTGCGCAGTTGGATGTCAGTAAAATGAAAGAAATTTATAAATAAGCCAAATGTACACATTGATGACTGTGGTGACGTCTAATTTCTGACAGGTAACCAATCAGTCCCCGCCTAATTTCACGCAGCATGTAAGCGAGCAGAGCGAAGTGACGGACCGCGTGAGCCGCAGGTTGATCCGGATCTACCAGCTGTACAGCCGGACCAGCGGCAAGCATGTGCAGGTCCTGCCCAACAAGAAGATCAACGCCATGGCCGACGATGGAGATGTGCACGGTAAGAAGAGTCTCCGAGCTCCTTGAAATGTTACAGTGGACCACTTCTTCTTTTTCTCTTTCCTCATTTTTGTAGATAGAGTTTTCAAATTATTGAAATTATTTGCATTCAATATTTACTATAATAGGCCTACTTTGTTTTTGTTTTGTTTTTTAAATTTCAAACCCAAAGGATAATCTAGTTTTATTTCATGTTATATTCATTTTCCATGTTCATGAAATGCCCCATGACCTGACGGGAAAAAAACACGTGCATTGTCTGTTCAGCACGGATGATATATTTCATAATGCATTTCAAAACAAAAAGTATTTCCTTAGCCTACTACATTTCATCTCTGTTGGCCTGCACATTTATTATTTTATAATTTCATTTTTTTGTAACGATTGTTTTCTTAGGGCATTTTAGGCCTTTATTTCCACTTGATAGATAAAGACGTAAAAGGAAAGATAGAGGGGGAAAGGCATGCAGACAGGGCCGCAGGTCGGAGTCGAACCCGCGGCCGCCGCATCGAGGAGTACGCCTCATATGCGCCCGCTCTACGCCAATTCTGTATTTATATTCGACAACTGTGCTTATTATTCTTTTTCTTTTTTTAAGGCTCCGTTTACCTGTAGCATAAATCTACACGTGCTCTCTTCTTTCTTTGTGATTGAAATGATTCCCAGCATGGTGGCTCAGAGCCAATATTATAATATCATTTAAGTATAAGAAGAAGGCCTGAAGAATGGAAAGAGCAAAGTGTCTGAGATATGAAATAGGCTGAGTCGTAACCTTTTAAAGTCACATATTTCATTTGTGTGAATCAGGAATTTCTAATGCAGAATATTATTGGTATTAGCAGAATGTGTCCTGTGTATTCAGTTATTCAAAAAAATTTTTTAAATCTTGTTTCGTGATACTGAAATATCAAGATAAAAGTGCCCCCCCAAGCCTTCCCCTTTAACCAAACAGTGAGCTGGTGCTGGAGGTGGTCTGCTTGGCACCGTTTAGGATCTCAGTCTCTACTGCTGGGGGGGGTGAATCTGTCCGGTGGATTGTACACTGTGGTCCTCCAGAGATCCCGCAGGTCTGGAAGAGCCATTAGAAGTCAACTTACTTCTACCTTCCCAACATTTCCTGCATAGTCCCCCCCCCCCAAAACCCTACATCAACCCCACTCCATCCAGCCTGAATCAAACTCAGCAGCCGCTATGGCCTGCACTTCTTGTTTTATTCAGAGTCAACTGAATTCCACTAAAACATCTATTGATAATGGGGGGGGGGGGGGGGGGTTGGCCATACAGGGAGGTCCAACGTGCATGTGTGTGTGTGTGTGTGTGTGTGTGTCTCTCACACTGCCCTTCAATCAGACCACAACTGTAACTCAGACGTGTAGTGGTTACACAGTGGGTGGGTGACCCCAGTGACCCTGTGTTCGACGCCATGGAATTATTTTTTATGAGACATCGTGGATTAGAAATTATATTTATAAAGAGCTCATCTCCTGATCTGATTATGCGTGCAGTTTTTGGATTGTGTTGCACAGCAACTCAAAAATTACACAAACGTCCCTAAGGTCATGCTGTTCATTCAGTATGTCCACGTGTCTTTCAGTTGGTCTCGGGGTGTAGAGATGAATGTGAAGCTTCACGTGGGAGATCAATGCAGATCTATTTGAAAAAGAATTCTTGGCGGGCCTGCCAGGGTCGCCGCTTTAGCTTTCAAAGAATCAAGAGACACATGCTTTTATCATTTTGCAAGAATTTCAGCTTGCATAAATCCCCAGGAATGGTCCCACAGGTATGTGTGTGTGTGTGTGTGTGCATGTGCATTTGTGTGTGAAAGAGAGAGAGAAAGAGAGAGGGGAGAAAGAGTATGCTTGCTTGGAAACACACTCAAGCATTTGTGTGTGTTTTCTCGATGTTTATTATGTCCATACATCATTTATTCAGGTTTTTAATGTTTTAGGAATTAATTATTTAAAAATTATTTTAGACACACATTAGATAGATAGATAGATAGATAGATAGATAGATAGATAGATAGATAGATAGATACTTTATTCACCCCAAAGGACACATTTATACACATATATCACACATACATGATAAAAATAAAAATAAAAATCACTCCCAGAAATGCATTGACCATGATAAGGTGAGATACTATTGTAGACTGTGTAATGATGATAGTGCAAAAGTGAAAAAGGGAAAAAGTGAACAGTGCAGGGATTGAACAGTGCAATAGATCCTGATAAAATATGAACTATGACTATAAAATATAAACATAATAATAATGAACCTTTCCACCAACCCTCCTGCTCTCAGCTGTAGTCCCTAACAAGACTCTTTTTCGTTTGATTTCTTTAGCTAAACTCATTGTGGAGACAGACACCTTTGGGAGCCGAGTGCGCATCAAGGGAGCTGAGACGGGCTTCTACATCTGCATGAACAAGAAGGGGAAGCTCATCGGCAAGGTGAGGAGAAAAGATGATCTCAGAGCCCAGGCAGAGGCAGCGGCAGGAGTTACACTGTGTCTTGTGTGTCTTCTGTTTTGTAAAGGACACCTCAAAGTCCTCCATTAGATTTTGGTGTGTCATTTGCTCTGGTGCTCCATGCTGACATCTGAGATGGTGAAAAGTGAATAAAAGAAGATGTTATAATAGCTCTTAAAAGTGATCTGGAGGGATTTTGCAGCTACGTCTAGGACGTTTGTCTCAAAGACAGGCCACACTTACAGTAAATAGAGCACATCACCAGATAGGGAAAATCAAATATCATATGCATTTTTTACTAAATACCTCCATATCAATGCCGGAACAATATTGGAGTGTTGACTATTGGTGCTTTCACAAAGTATTCACACAATGGGATTTTTGATAAATATTCTCCAGAAATGATATGATGACTTAGTGGGTACATTTAAATGATAGAACAGCAAGAACAGCCTGGTAAGTTCAGAAAATTACCTAACATTACTGTAATGCAGCCTTTAAAACCAGGAAAAGACACTTACCATATTATGATATTAAAATATATCCAAAATCTAAGACGATATCTTGTCTCATATCACAATATTGATATAATATCGATATATTGTCCAGCTCTACTGCCAGGTCACTTTCCCACTGTGTGCAGTTAGATATCGCTGCACAGCAGCTAAATGCATTATACCCAATGTACATTCATTCATGAGTTTAGAATACTTTTATTATTTATCTAATCTCAAAATATCTCATTACAAGACCAAAACAACAATAATTCCATCACACCTTGCTTATCGCTCCTTCCTCTTACCAGATGTGTCTTATTCCCCAACACATGAACCGTGTCCTCCTGTTCATTTTTTAAAATTACAGTGACCAGCTGATGTTGGACAAGCAATATAAGATAGGAACTTAGTAGGAACCAATGAGCTTGGAGCTGAAAGCCACAGACAGGAAGTCATTGTCGGTTTGTGTTATACATGTTATTTTACATATATGTGACAATAATTTCAACCTGCAGACCATATCTTCAAATCCACTGCAAGCTTTGATTTTGGAAGGTCACTTGCTAGATAAGCATTTCAAGCTCCTAAAATCAATGCAGCATAGTGTATAAAGGCTATATTATATTATATATTATTATTTTATAAATACACTACATATATAATTAATAGTTAATACAATGCTCTAGGTTAGGCTTGGGTTTCTCAGTGCCCCTCTCTCACCGTGATGGCTAATAAACAGCACTGCCAGCCTCTCTGCAGCACCCCCCCCCACACACACACACACACACACATACACACACCCACACACACACACGCTCCCCTCCACCCACCCAGCACCCTGCCTCGCACACCATCTGCCCCGAGCTACCGGCCCAGTCACAGCCTGCCCCGTGTGTTTGTTGAAAAGAGAGAGAAAAGAACAGAGAGTGTGTCTTTTGGGTGACGGGTGCACACGGGTGCACACGGGTGCACACGGGTGCATCACGACTATTTTTAACACGCTGCGTGTTACAGTAGGCTACACTATGTCCAAGTCTTCAGCTGACCTTACTGTACATTTGTTCTCTGATGGAGACGGTGTTATGTTTTTTTTTTTTACAACTAGAGGCCTCACTTCCCCCAGCTGTTTATCCACCCTCTCATCCTTGAGCGGCACTTTTTGTCCTGTGGGGCTTTACTGTGGGGGAGGGGGCTTTACTGTAACTGTAACTGAACTCAGCACACGACTGGGGAGGTGGATTAAAACCATCGATTGGTTGTTATTCGATTCAAGTAGGTCACGCTCGGTAACATTTCACCACAAATGCAACTGGAGATCAAACCAGCAGTGAAAGTGACACTGGAGGGCTGATTAAGGCTTTATGGCTGGAGGTTGATCCGTCCAGCAGCTACTGACCCACAAGGGCTGCTGGGTGCTTGCTGGAGGGGAGAAGAGTCATCGCTTACTGTCATTCTCCCTCTCTCTGATCTGTAATGACTGTAGCATATGCCGCATGTATGAGGGGAGGGCTGTGTGTGTGTGTGTGTGTGTGTGTGTGTGTGTGTGTGTGTAAGGCAGCACAGGGAAGCCTTTTTTACATCTGATATTTCTGATATTTCCCATCTGTAAATCGTCTCTGAACACACCCACTAACTGTGTTTCTCTGTGTGTGTGTGTGTGTGTGTGTGTGCGTTTCTGCAGAAAAACGGGCAAGGCCGCGACTGTATCTTCACCGAGATCGTTCTAGAGAACAACTACACGGCCTTGAGGAACGCCCGCTATGAGAGCTGGTACATGGCGTTCACCCGGCGTGGGCGGCCACGGAAAGGCTCGCGGACGCGCCAGCACCAGCGCGAGGTCCATTTCATGAAGAGGCTGCCGAGGGGGCAGCAGCCCGTCCACACGAGCCACCACCGCCCTTTCGACTTCATCCACTACCCTTTCAATCAAAGGACTAAACGCACACGCTACTCGTCCGAGCGCTGAGGAGGAGGGAGAGAGAGGAGAAACTGACAGACTGCCCCAAAATACAAGCAGCCGGCACACTCCTCCGCTCTCCAGAAAAACAACAACCTCTAAAGACATTGTTTTTATACTGAGCATTACTATATCTTAATACGTAGGTTGTTTTCTATTTTTCCTCCAAAAAAAAACTGTATATTAACAAAAATAGGAGAAATCTATTTTTGTACTCTAGACTTAGTACTGACCTGTGTAAAAAAAAAAAAAAAGAATAAAAAGTTTGTTTTTAGATGCACATAACTAATTGACTGACTTATCGGGACATTTTAGTTCAGTGCGTTATGTATTTTTTATTTTTTTCAATCTGTAGAGTCTTTTTTGGGGATTCTTGCCTGCTGCTCAAGGAGACTTGAAGGGCCCTGATTGGCCGCACTGCCAGGAACACAAACGGTCACACACACACACACACACACACACACACACACACACACACACACACACACACACACACACACACACACACACACACACATACTGTGTGGCCGTAACACTGCAGTGTTGACTGGGATCGTTCTGTATCTGTAACAATGATGGAACAATGTGGCAGCTACATTTGATAATCACAGGTTTCCTTTTCGGACTTTAATGTTGATGTGTACAAAATGCAGTGTGTATGAAGCCCCTCACCCTCTTGTGTTCTTCTTGCCCCCTGAATGTTTGTTTTTATACATATATAAATATATTTTTATTTGAGGATGTGTACAATAATTTTAAGGATGGAATATTTATTTAAAATGTGTAATAAATGTACATTAAAATACTGATATTAAACTCTTGTTTGGTACATATCTGCTTTGGGCCCTATTTTGACACCCAGCAGCCTAATCCTCTATACATGCATACGTACATGCACACTGAGCTGTGTGTAAATGCAATGAGCTCAGTGTCTGATAGCACCTGTAGAGGGAATACAAAACAAACTCATTTCATGCTCTCAGGTTATTACGTAATTTGTGTGCAAAATGGTTTTTAACATATGTCTAAGGGATATCAAAGATGATACATTATACGTTTGTACCCGCACCAACTAACCAATGGACAGTCTCATCAAAATGAGCCAATCAGATTCAATACAACATGTTCGAGGCTATGTCTTGTTCACAACACATCGTTTGTGTGTGTTTTCTCGTTTAACTACATTCAAACCCATATGTACACTGTATTCCCATAAACCGGGAATCCAGTATACTTGTGGGGTCCCAACAGCTTTGTGGGGCCAAAATGCTGGATCCAAAAACTTAAAAGGGCTGTTTGAGGGTTAAGACTTGGTTTTAGGGTTAGGGTTAGAATTAAGTTAGGGTTAGGGTGAGGGAAAAGGTTAATTTGAAGCATTTAGTTGTGATGGTTAAGGTTAGGGTAAGGGGCTAGGGAATATAGATAGTGAGACGCACTGTGTGCGTGTGTGTGTGTGTGTGTGTGGGCACACTGGGCTCTTTGGTGCACTTGCCGCGCTAGATGTTTTCTAGATGCGTCTTTTTCAGGACATCCTGTCTTAATAATAAAAGGTTTCAATGGGCGGCTGTGGCTCAGCGGTAGAGCGGTTGCCTGCCAATTGGAAGGTTGGTGGTTCAATCCCTGGCCCTGCAGTCCCATGTCGAAGTGTCCTTGGGCAAGACACTGAACCCAGAGTTGCCCCCGATTCTGCACATCGGAGTGTGAATGTGTGTGAGTGTGTATCTGATGAGCAGGTGGCACCTTGTACGGCAGCCTCGGCCACAGTGTATGAATGTGTGTGAATGGTGAATGGTTCCTGTATGATGTAAAAGCGCTTTGAATAGTCGTTAAGACTAGAAAAGATATATAAATACAGCACATTTACATTCAATGGGCATTCAAATCTAAAATAGGCGAAGTCAGAAATGATGGAGGTGTTGTAATTGTTAAGTACTATAAATATGTGCTTTCCAATTACAGCACCATTTCTTACTGATTTCTGACTATTTCTTGACGAACAACATCCATCCACACATAAACATTTTTGCCTCTTAAAAGTGATGCCATGGGATTCATGTACAAGCCATTAGCAGGTGAGCTATTAGTAATGCTAAGCATGTTAGCCTTAGCTGCTAAATCTGGCATTATGCAGGCAACCCCTTCAAATCTGACAGCGCTCTAGTTGTCATTTTGCCAAATCTACTGATAATTAAATTAGTGTTTGCATAATGTCAGCTTGTTTGTTAGTTAGCTGTATGTGGTCAACTATCCATCACTGTCTTCTTCTCCTGGCTGGAGCTCAAAGGTACAGCGGGTCGTCCTTCAACTGTCCATCAACAAGATTGGCGGTTGGATCCCCAGCTCCTCCGCCCTCATGTCAAAGTGTCCCTTAGCATAGTCTTGCATTACCAGACCCTCCTCCACAGCGCCGCGGAGGGGTTTCTGGCAAGTCCACACAGCATTCCGGGATGGGAGGAAAACGTGCTCTGGTTCATTTGCATTTCTTTCAAACAATCACAATCGTATTGGGCAGTGCCATGGGCGATTTCAGACCCTTTTTAGGTGGATTTGAGCTTTATTACAGAGGCTGTTGTGTGCCCCTGTAACACAGACCTACAGTCTAGTCTATCACCAAGCTCTGAGCCTATTTCATTAACAGACCCAAACAGAATCTGCATATTTCTTTAATACATTTTTTTTTACAGTTTGCAGTGGTGGCCCCTGAAATTTTGTGTAATTATCCATACAGTATGCCATCCGCAGATTCCATGTGGACTTGTTTGTTACAGACCAGGTTGTACGTCTTACACTACCCTTGTGTTGTCTTCTCGTCGACTATGAAAATTTCTTTGATGCCTTTTTGAATGTTTTCATCTCTTTATTTACCCCACTTCCATTACCATTCATGGTCATTAAACCTCATTTAAATGAAATGATGACTTAAAAAAAGCCGAAAATCTGAATTATTTTGACTAATAGTTAAGATCAGAGGATAATAAGTGGGTGAGACAGATAGTAGTGAAAAAAACTATCTGCTAGCTGCCTGTCCCCTGAACACACTGTAAAAACATCTCCTCACTATCTGCTAGCTGCCTGTCCCCAGAACACACTGTAAAAAACATCTCCTCACTATCTGCTAGCTGCCTGTCCCCTGAACACACTGTAAAAACATCTCCTCACTATCTGCTAGCTGCCTGTCCCCTGAACACACTGTAAAAACATCTCCTCACTATCTGCTAGCTGCCTGTCCCCAGAACACACTGTAAAAACATCTCCTCACTATCTGCTAGCTGCCTGTCCCCTGAACACACTGTAAAAACATCTCCTCACTATCTGCTAGCTGCCTGTCCCCAGAACACACTGTAAAAAACATCTCCTCACTATCTGCTAGCTGCCTGTCCCCTGAACACACTGTAAAAAACATCTCCTCACTATCTGCTAGCTGCCTGTCCCCAGAACACACTGTAAAAAACATCTCCTCACTATCTGCTAGCTGCCTGTCCCCTGAACACACTGTAAAAACATCTCCTCACTATCTGCTAGCTGCCTGTCCCCAGAACACACTGTAAAAAACATCTCCTCACTATCTGCTAGCTGCCTGTCCCCTGAACACACTGTAAAAACATCTCCTCACTATCTGCTAGCTGCCTGTCCCCTGAACACACTGTAAAAAACATCTCACATCTTGTTGAACATCAACAAGAAGTGCCGTCATCCAACATCTCTTAGAGCACCTTTAATGAATCGGGTCTCGAACCCTGATTAGACAAAGAGCTAACTGTGTCTAATAACTTTTGGGCTTTTTGGTGCTGAAATAGGTTTCCATTAGACTGGGTAAACCCCGCCCGATCTGCCGCCGATCTGAGTTCCCTCTGCAGCTCTGCCTGAAAACCTGAACATTACCTATCCTGCTTGCCTTACAAATCTGCAGGGAACCAATCACAATATTATCCACCTGGCGCACTATTGGCGGGTTTAACACGATGACGAGAGAGAAGCGACAGCAAGCAGATTTTTGTGCACATTCAACATTGCCTCCACCGAAGTACGTCACCCAGATCATTGGTCTGATTGGTTGAAGGACTATCCTAGGTACAAGGACACTAGGTTTACATGACTCAGGTCTTCAGGGTCATTCATCATCATCATCATTTTTCATAGCATATAGATTTAAATTGCAGGGTTTCTCCAGCCATTGTATACTTCATCTGTTTATTTACTTCTACTGAGAACATTACTGATGGGATCTTTTTGAGTTTGATATTATTTTTGGCACATTTGTTGAAAAAAAAACCTGTGTGCTTCTATTCTTGTGTTGGTTTTAACCTTCCTACACCAGCACTTCTTAACTGAACAGAAAGTAAGGCCGCAGCCTTTGGTTTCTCCCCATATGAAACCTGACCAGGAAAAGCTAACAGGGTAGGTATTCTTAGTCTGATCCCAACAGGGATAACAAGGTCACCCCCCTTCCTTTTTTTTAGCAGATAGCAGCATGTCAGTGTCAGAGCACTTTGCTGTTGTGAGGATGATACTGCAGTGTTTGTTTTTAGGCTTTAGCTTCCATCAGGCTCTGTAAGTCTCAGTATCTCCACTGTTATTCTTTCATCTCCCGCCTTTTAACACCCCAGCGTTTAATCTGATTGGACAAGGTATGTTTGAGTGAAAGAGAGATGGATCACTACGTGGATTTGCCAGTGTACGTGTTTGATATTGGTCTCGTATGGATCCAGTCAGTGTCATCTACTTCTGATATGACACGTTTTGTGATCGATCAAATTAGGTTATTATACTTTAACATGAACTCCACAACAGTCCAAGAAAACCAATGTCGAATCCCTGTATGTGTGTGTGTGTGTGTGTGTGTGTGTGTGTGTGTGTTTGTTTGCCAGCAGGAGAGCAAATAGATCCAGCACTGCTGATTGAAAGTTGGCCATACATGTCCTTCAAGAGGACATTTATTGCAGAACTCTCTCAATTTATGCTATCAATTACTTGAACATGTTCCACTTAATTACAAATTACTGCAGTTTGTTTAGGTCCATTTAGGTGAGTGTAGCAGTTTTTTAAAATTGAATTTGAAAATAACTTTGCACTGTAAGAAAATAATGGACGTAGCAGCGGTGATGTCTGTTTTGAAGCCTAGAGTTTGTCAATTTGGCCGTCGCCATCTTGATTTTTATGGGATGTAGTCTTGCATTGCCAGACCTTCCTCCATAGCTCTACTGGTTTATTGGCATTTCTTTAAACCAATCACAATCGTCTAGGGCGGTGCTAAGTGCCACGGTGCAGCTTCAAAATAGTCTCGGGAAGGAACTTGTTTTGGTTGAACGTTCAGAAATAGGTTTAGTCGTGCGAGAGAAAACTCCAATTGGACAGATAGTCTAGCTAGCTGTCTGGATTTACCCTGCAGAGATCTGAGGACCAGGTAACCATAGTCCTCAGATTGGACAGATAGTCTAACTAGCTGTCTGGATTTACCCTGCAGAGACCTGAGGACCAGGTAACCATAGTCCTCAGATTGGACAGATAGTCTACCTAGCTGTCTGGATTTACCCTGCAGAGATCTGAGGACCAGGTAACCATAGTCCTCAGATTGGACAGATAGTCTAGCTAGCTGTCTGGATTTACCCTGCAGAGATCTGAGGACCAGGTAACCATAGTCCTCAGATTGGACAGATATCTAGCTAGCTGTCTGGATTTACCCTGCAGAGATCTGAGGACCAGGTAACCATAGTCCTCAGATTGAACAGATAGTCTAGCTAGCTGTCTGGATTTACCCTGCAGAGATCTGAGGACCAGGTAACCATAGTCCTCAGATTGGACAGATAGTCTAGCTAGCTGTCTGGATTTACCCTGCAGAGACCTGAGGACCAGGTAACCATAGTCCTCAGATTGGACAGATAGTCTAGCTAGCTGTCTGGATTTACCCTGCAGAGACCTGAGGACCAGGTAACCATAGTCCTCAGAAATCCACCAGAGTTTAGAATTACAACACAAAGAAAGCGGGAAGTGACATCAGGCCGAAAAGACTGAAATCAAGTGGATTTTCCAGGCGCAACGAACCAATCCTGGAAGTGGAACATCGTATATATATATAGACTACATAGGACGTAACCATATCTGGACAAGAGGGTGGAGCTGGGGAGGATGACGCTGCTAAGCCAGTGTCGTCTGTTGTTTCAATGCACTGAGCTGTGGTTGTTATCCAGCCAATTGATGACAAAGTACAAACATCTGACTCCAGCAGAGTGTGTGTTAAGGTGTGTGCATGCAACAGAGCAGCACTGGTTTTAAAAACTATTGGGAAAACTACTGGGAACTCCTATTTTTCTTTACAGAATATCCTGACTTTGTACATTCATTAAGATGTTAAATGTTGATGAGATGAGGAAAAAGCTTTGTGAATGTGACATCACTTCAGCTCTTCCCATCTATGTTCTTGGGGTGGGGGAAATAATCGATACAGCATAGTATTGCGATATTTTCAGTGGCAATACTGTATCGATGCACAGGCCCAAGTATCGATCTATTATTATAGATGTCGTGGTCAGTTTGTCCCATTTTGCAGCAATAACATTGAAGTAAGAAGTGAGAAATGTTTCTTTTTAGATTAAACAGATGTTGAAGAAATTTTCTTTTGGGGACGTCATTTGAAATTGGGAAAAATTAGAAGTTGGAAGAAAGGTTATAAATTACAATATATTGCAGAATGTTGCAATATGTTTAAAATTGCAATAATATTGTATTGTGGCATAAGTATGGTGATGATATATTATCTGGAGGCGTCTGGTTCCCCAGTGTGAACACATCTCCCAGCAGCCCGAGGGCCTAAAGGATGTTTTATACTTCTGCATAAATCCGACTTTCTTTCTTAGAACATAATATTCCTAGAACCCTTTTTTTCTCGGGTTCCGACTGGACCAATTTGGGATTTTTTGGGGGGGATTACTCAAAAATGACATGGATGATTGTATACATTGCGCTTTGCAAGTACAACAAAAGATAGGATCTCCACTCTCATTGAATTTTGGGTGTTTTATAAAAACACAAAATGTGTTTGTTTTTTAAAAACAGACTGAACGTTGACATATAATCTTCTGTAATTATCCTTTCTTTAATATGAGTCTACATAATTCATAATTGTGGTATTAGGTATAATTTCCTGTAAATGACCAAGCATTACAAAAATGAGTGTAACCCTGGTAATACGTTGGTGTTAGTGGTATTTGTACATGGTAGTGAAGAAGCAATAAACATCAAAAAAAGAGCCCAAAACACTGAAAAAAAGAGAAAAACGTGTTGATAAAAGAGACCAAAACACCAGAAAGAGTGAAAATACCGAGGTCTGCAGGGACATACCACCCGCGCTCACAGGATCTGGTTTTATTGACAGTCCCTAAAGCCCGCACTGACTTTGGCAAAAAGGCTATTCATTTTGCAGCACCATGTGCATGGAATCAGCTTCAGAATGAACTCCAGTTGAAGGAGTTGGTCTCACTTTATTATTCTTTTAAAGGCTTTTTAAAGGACCTTGCAGAAAAGCAGTCTGGATGTCACTGTTTTTAAATTGATTTAGGACCCAGGTTTTTATGATTACATTGTTGTTTGAATATGAGTGAAAGTGTGTCTATGTATTTCCCTGGAAGTGTCTCTGTGTCTATTTGAAACTGCGCTGCTGCCACTAGCCAGGACACTCTTAATCTCAAGGAGCTTTTTATCCTGGTTAAATTATTATTTTTTGGGGCTTTTCCCTTTATTACATAGAGACAGTGGATAGGCACGACAGGGGGAGAGAGATGGGGGGATGACACACAGCAAAGGGCAGCAGGTCGGATCCGAACCCGCGCCGCTGCAGGACTCGGCCTACATGGGACGCATGCCCCCCCAATTTGGGGTTTTTTAAGTTTCTCTGACCGCAGTTCCTGGAACTCTTTCAGCTCCTACTCTTTCAGCAGGGTCTTTTCCCTTTTCACTTTTTCTGCAACGTCTGAAACACAAACAGTACATATTCTTCACTGTCTGTTGCAATTTGCCTATGTAGGCTAACTCATGAACAGAACTATTCAGCTGATTGTTAATGCTAGTTAAACATACCCGTAGTTTTGTTTGTGTGTTGCACTCTGCTCTTCTATCTCCTTCCATATTAATTAGGATCATATGACGCTGGAGCCTTCGTCTTCTGTGTTTCTCTGTAGTACTCCAGCCTAGTCTTTAAAGGCCGCCATTCCAACTCCGTTTATTCTTTATGTGGCGCTAAAGTCAAGTCACGATGCTATAAGACCGTTGCTGTTCTTGCGTCACTCCCTTACCCCTCCTACCAGGTCCTATGGCCACTTGGCCAAAGTGAATGGGGGAGAGTAGTTAGTAGAACAGCAGAGAAGTGGACTGGTCCTGTAACTACTACTTGGTCGGAAAGAGGCTTATGACTCTAGAGTCGGTACTCACACTGGGGCTAATCACAGGCACTATCTCACTCTACCACACACTCCCCACACACACACACACACACACACACGTGCCGGCTCAACGCACACACCAGCTGTGTATGCTGTATCAACAGTTCTCTAGGTCTGTTAACCGTTGTTATGAGAACTTCGGAGTAAGGTGTTTCCATGGCGTTTGAGAAATCGGGGTACTGCCTTAACCTGAATATAATTGTGTTTTTTTTAAACTGGATATAAACGCACTGATTGACTCATTGTTTTTGATGTCAGCATGTACAATTGCTTAGGCTGCAAATGAGGGTTAGTTTCATTATAAATTAATCAGTTGGTTAATCGATTAATTCACTAATTATTTGGTCTATAAAATGTCAGATGGCAATGAAATAAAATGGTAAAAAGGCCATCACAATTACCCCAACACCTTTAAACGTCTTTTTTTTGTCTGACCATTTGTCTGCATGTTCATCTTTACAGCTCACTTGTTGCCATGGAAATCCAATTTCATCCCATTTAAAAAAAATATCTTTGTCATGAAAAAAACAAAAACTTTTGTGACCGTGCACTTTCTCTACGAGTTCCTTCACTACTTAATCCTGACCTATATGAAAGGCTGTTGAACCCAAAGCACTGAATTAAATGGATTAGACAATACTTGACATTAATCTGCTTAACCCCTTCCACAATGGATTAAGGGACGGATCTGTCCCTTAGGACTTCCCACAGAAGCTCACAGACACCAAATCAATCAAATAAAGCCAGCGCTTCGGGATAACTCAATGATGTAACCTGATAGCAAAACACTGATAATATGCAATTTAGAAAGTTTATAATGTTGCTTCTGTGGAGCCTCTGAAAGACATTTTGAGTAGACATTGTGTAAACTGATTCAATTAGGGCCCCAGTCGGCCCTCTCCATTACAGTCCCCGCCACTGCCTCCAGTGTCTGTAAAGTCAGAGTGAACCTCAGCGGACCTTAGGGAGCTGGCTTGTGGGAAAAATCACACCTTCTGTGTCGCCATGCAAATGTGGAGCAATTCCAGTGCCAAAAAACGGGGGTAACACCGCTTTCATCCATTTTATTGAGTCGCAACCATCATTCTTAACCCCGGATAAACAAACACAGCTACCTTCTTCATTTGCTTAGGGAGCAATTTAACCCCTGCCTTCACCCCCGTGGAGGCCGTAGAATAGCAGGGGTGACCAGCGAACACAACCCTGCCTCCCTAAGCAGCCTGAATGCCACAAACCAACACAGACCCCCCCCATCAAAAAGCACTTACAACCTCCAGCCACTTGTATGTGCTCGGTAACAGCCAATGAGTTGAGGATTTTTCCCATGGAGCAAAGCGCTCTGGGCTGGACTTAAGCTGTAGACGATGTATATTGTATCCTAGTATTTCATTATATTTATATTCTGTGCTGTGTAATTTCCCAATTTCAATAAATATCCATCTATCTATCTTTTCTTTAAGTAAACGAGTCCATTAAAGTCCATTGACTGCTTCAGAAGGGAATGGGACATTACAGATAACAAATTTGAGTCACTTGAATGAGTGCACAGTAGATTCAATTTCAAAATATACTTCAATATATTAGTTTGTTCCACTGCTCAAATATCTCTCCCTCTTATTGATTGAATGCTGCTCTTCCTTATCTTTCTATATGTTGTTGAAACTATACACTATAGCTTTAAATTTGAAAAAACTAAAATGAAGACACACATTAAGCTCTGGTGTAGGTCTTTCTTTGCCAATCCACTTTTCATTAAAACTTCATCTTGAAAACGGCCTCAAGGCATGGATAATACCTCCACAATAAGGTCTTCCTTATTAGCTGTGGTCCTAACCACCAACGTGAAACCACAAGCTAGCTGGCTAGTTTATCGTGGGTGTAGAGGAGGTGCTAGCTTGTGATTGGTGTTCCCCACAGCAGGCGGAACTCGTTCTAAAGTTAGCATATCAAAACCGCCCATTCAGGGTAAAGATATGATTGGTCAGTGTGAAATTAGCTTCTTATTGAAAACTATTGCTCTGTCATTTGAGATCTGGACCACCAAACAGAAGGGGTGGCAGTACCTCTGTCAGTAGGGAGTTGGGTTGGGAACCGGAGGGTCGCTGGTTCTAGTCCCCATATGGACCAAAGTATGGTGGTGTACTGGTAGCTGGAGAGATGCCAGTTTACCTCCTGGGCACTGCCAGGGTGCTCTTGAGCAAGGCATCACACCCCCAACTGCTCGGGGTGCCTTTCCATTCAATTTAGTGCAGGTACTAAGCAATGCATGTGTGTGTGTTCAGGCTTGTGTGTAATAACAACAGAGGGAAAACATTGTAATTTCAGTATACATTATTATTAAAGCAAATATTGCTCCTTTCCAGCAACTGCTGAGTCAGCAAAATTCTGATTGGTCGACAGTTCATTTACACACACACTTACATTCCAACATAAACTGAATAGGTAGTTTTGTAAAGTTTAGATCCTCAAAAAGGTTTTTTCAAACATTGATTGTCAAATGATGACTTAATAAAATAAAATTACAACTGATGACATTTTAAAGATTGTTTTTTAGAATATTTTTGAGGACCTAGAGGGCTCTCACAGTTCCCCACTGGCCACGGATTTTTCCTTTGTTGGCTGTGATTCAGCAGGGAGAATTTGGACCATTGTCCTGATCCTGGGATTTCTAAAATCCTGGCTCCACCTGTGAATACGCCTGACCCATTACAGCCAGTACTCACTTAATACTGACGTTGCATACCAAGCTCTAGCGTTTTGAACAGTATTCTGACAGTTGTAGGAATCATGTTGCTCATAAATGCTAGTCTGATATGGTTCTTCTGTGTTTATGTCCCATGACCCATATTTCATTGAGTGGAATGACATTATATAACTAGAAATGCAAAAACAAATTTACACAACACTACATTTTTACATTTTACATTAATCTACATCATTGTTGGGTTTCTGTAAATAACATCACAGAGTACGGCCTAGACCTGCTCTTTATGAAAAGCGCTGTTGTTGTGATTTGGCGCTACATAAATAAAATTGAATTGAATTGAATACAGTAACATTGGAAAATAGAAAGAATAAATTCAATGGACAAATGATTTCATATTTGATTTGAATTTCTGGAACTGTTATAAGAAAGTGACTTACCACTGCTTTACGTGTATCTGATTAGTACTACTGTACTGCACTGAGCTGCTTGTTAGCACGGCAGAGTCCAGAAGCAGTAAGGTGGATGGATTCTCTATCAAAAATGACAGCCAGCCCATTAAACCCAAGCCCCCCATTCATCAGTGCTAACAAAAGCCACCAGTCCAGGCAGGCTGGATAATTGAAACGCAAACAACGGATCAAAGTGGAGCTCTAGCTCGACAGTTTCATTGTTTGTGTACGGGCCTTATGCGAGACCTGTTGACTTTTCCAATTGGAACTGTAAACTTTTGTTTGTCCATGCATTTCCAAGACTGATTGTCAGTCTGATCTGAACAATTACCAGCTAAATGTGTTTGCCAGCTCAGGCAGAGCCCCCTCCCTCTTTGCTGCCCTAAAAAGATCAAAAGGGAAGACCCTCCCCTCCTTTCCATAGCTCCCTTAAAACACCCCCACCGCAACCCCCAAACGTCCCCTCCACTCCCATAACCCTCCTCCCAACCTCTTCATTTCTTTTTAGCCATGACAGTTCAGCTGGAAAGCCAACCATAAATGATTTTCTTCGACGGCCCAGTGTTTGGGACATGGCCTTTTAGAAAGCACAGCTTTCAACAAGGGGACATGTCTTTAAAAAAAAAAAAAAAAAAAAAGGAAGAATGAAAGAAAAACGATCTGCATATTTCAATTATGTGCGGTTGTGCTCAGCTGATCAAAGAGCTGCAGGGATGCTACTCGTAACTGAAGGCTTGAGGACCCTCATGATGTGAATGAGCACAAATTGATGCTACTGATGCTAAACGGTTAAGCGTCTCACAAAATGTCATAAGGTCAATCAACTTTTGGAAGTCATTTGACCGTGACACAACCTTGGCAGTTTTAGTGGCTAAACAGCCCTCGGGGCTGGACTGGGTTCCACTTTCATTCTAATGCACAATGTCAGTAGAAATCACAGTATGAGCTGAGAAGGGATGTGCCAGAAAAGATATACTGATCAAACTAAATCTAGCGTCCATTGTAAGCTGAACTGATTCACTGGTCCATCATATACTGAGAAACATCAAACTGGAATTTAGTGAAATATACAAACTAATTATTATAATTCTCAAAGAGATTTCGCTATAGTGCCGTGATAAAGGCCGGCGATTATATGCCGTCTTTGTTTATTCACACAGATCCAAGCAAAGGTGAATTTATGCCACCCCAGTGTGTGATTTCACACAGCATGTCGGCATTCTGGGAGTAGAAGAGGCGGGACATGTAACACAACAGCATCCGTGTGTAGTGTGTGTGAGCCGTTCCACACCGCTTATCAACCAAACGTCCCCGACCCACAAGCAGACAACTTTATGCATTATAGGTTAGTAGCAAAATGAAAGCAGGACAATAGTCAATAGTCAATGTGTAGTATCATTTTCTTCTTATTTTTAACGTAATGTCTGTATTATAGCAAACTTGTACACTGTATTTATCAACAGGATTTGAGGTATATCTGTTTTTTTAATATTTGTATTGTTCACTGTAATCTTCTTATTGTTGTTTTTGTTTTTTTAGGTAGACAATTTTAAGATCTGTTGACAACGGATGAAAAATAGCCTTTTGGCTCATTCTGGTGCATTTGCAACAATGTTAATTAATGTACGCTGTCCCTGTCAAATAAATTAATAAATAAATAAGACAAGAGAGAGAGACAGACAGAGACAACTGCAGCGCCACCTCTGGTGTGTGTCCCACCCTTAAGACTTCTGCAGACCCATGTTACAACTTGAAATGATGAGTTCAATTATTGTGCAGCTGAGCACTCACTGTATCATTTTCTTATGTGTATGTAGGTTAAAACTCTCCTGGAAGCCATCTCTTTTCTACTAAAAAGTAACAAAATATAGTCTGATCATTCTAAAAACAATGCTATCTATGTCACAGTCATTTTTGATTGTTTTACTGTCATTCATTTCTAATTATAGTTGTGCTGGTGACCCTTTACATTCCCATGTCTGTTATGGTCCCCAACCTGTGGAGGCTTTCCAGATTCTCAAACGTTGCTTTTCCTTAGCTTCCATCCTGATCCTCCCAGATCCCAAATGGTGGATGTGTTCTGATTTATAATTTTGAATTATCTGATTTATAATTTATTTAATTTATACTCTTTATTGATCCCATATAGGGAAATTACAATTTTCACTCTGTTGTTATTACACACTGAAACACACACACACGCTCAGGTCCTATACATGCACTAATGGAGAGATGTCAGAGTGGGGGGGCTGCCAGTGCTGGACCAGCACCCTGAGGGTGGTTTGGTGCCTTGGCAGTGCCCAGAAGGTGAACTGGCATCTCTTCAGCTACGAGCCCACACTCTGTACTTTGGTCAGATCGGGGATTTGAACTAGCAACCCTCCGGTTGTGGTTGTGTTATTGCTAAAATCCCGTTTGATAGTTTTTTTCAAAAGCTTTCATAATGAGAAAAGTGAGGGCCAGTGGTCTAAAGTCATTAAGTGATTCAGGTCCTTTGGTCTCAGGCACAGGCACAATCAATGACTCTTTCCAGAGATGAGGGACTCGGTGTAATTGACGTGACTTATTGAATATAAATGTGAGTATGTCTGACAGGGGCTCGCACAGGTTTTGAGGAGGCGCCCACCAATATTGTCTGGACCAGGGCTCCTCCTTTCCTTCACCCCCCCTAAGAAGTTTGTGAACTCTGTCCTTACCAATAGTGATTGCAAAATGTTCTTCTGCCCATGGTTCCCTGTACGTGGACAATTCCTTGGTGAAGTCGTAGATATTAAAGCTATTAAAGAAAATATTCATCTGCAAGCTCAAAATCTGTCTTGCCATCAAAGGAGACATTTTTTTATGATTAGATTATAAGCCCATCATCGACTTCACACCTTTGTCCTTTTATTTAACTTTAGCTAATTTGACTAAGTTCAGCTAATTCACTACCACAAAGTCGTGCCCCTATATACAATTTAATATCATGATAACTTATATCTTTGCAAATACAGGAACAGATCATTGTACACTCATCATTTTACGCAGATGGTGGAGCGATCTGGAAAAAGGGAAAAAAAATTTGCTCTTGTGTGTAAATGTATACAAAAAGCAAGTCTTATGGTTGGGGATTTAACATTAGAAGCAAAATCATGCTGTATGCTGGTCACTGAAAAGAAAATAGATAATGGGCAGGGGGTATTTAAATATCTTGGTTCATGGATTGTTTAATAAATATACATGGAAGAAATATATTGGCGAGGGGACAGAAACTATGCACTATAGCTTTAAAGTATATGTTTAAATTCTGCAGGTGCAATTCAACATATAAAGTCAACTCTAACAGTTTGAGATTAAGATTATATAATTGAATCTACAGCAACTAGGAATAGATGTTGTTTTCTGTTGGATACCAGCACATGAGGTTGATGATAAAAAGCCTAAACGTGCATTAAAAAAAGAAATGAGGACATTTTAGCATCTCTAATTCGTCCTGAAATAAGGACATCTTAATCAGATGGTTATCTGGAATAACGAAGGTACAGAACAACGGGATCGGTTGGTCCATTTCTTTAACTGTCTATGATATGAACAGTCTATGGAGAGACCCTAGCACCACACGTCATCACGTCCAGTTACGTAAGGTTGTCGTCATCAGCTGTCAGTTCGTTGCTGGAATGGCTTCCTGTTTGCTACTCCATGGATGTATTATGAGAGGTTTCCTCTGTCCTGCTGCTCTCTGAAGATGAGGCATTTAGTCGACGGTGTTCAGCAGCCGTTTGTACACCGTAGCACCGTGTCGTGGGCGGCGCAACACGCAGCCGAGACCCGCGGGACGTAGGGCGCGAGGAGAGCGACAGCAGCGCTGCGTCAGCATGCTGTTATCCCAGCTGCCGGAAGATGTTCTCTATCATATCCTGTCTTATTTGGACTACACATCTCTCAGCCGCCTCTCTCAAGTTTGTAAAACTATTTATCACTTTGTAAACCGGGACGCTGTGTGGAGGAAGATCGCCAAAGAGTTTTTAAACACTGGAATTACTCGGAATGGGACAGACATGTAAGAAAACAGTCGCACACTGATGACAACGGTGATGTTTATGTTCTGTGCAGTTTACCCGATGTGAGTCAGTGCAGATTTGATTCGCGCATGCTCAGATGTAAACGGTTTACGGCATAACGCTCCATACCCGATGAGAGTCGACTTTACGACATAACTGCCATACTGAAATTTGTGAAATCCATGAAATAATAAACTTTTGTCATTACAAACAATAACAGAAGATGGAAATAATGTCACATTTCAGCTATATATGCTAGTTTGGTTGCTAACTTTAGCTCAAAACAGCCTCTGTTGTGTTAGCCAGCAGTGAACAACTTCACTAAGTAGGTCCATTTGTACTGGGCTGACATTACAGAAGTCTCTCGTTAGCATCTTATATGCTACGCTTTGCAAAGTGACGTATGCACCACTCAAATTTGCGCTCTCCTCACATTGGGCAGTGACATGTCTTCCTGTGTAGGCAGTGTGCACTACCCATATAGCAGAGTGCTAAAACTAGGCCGGAACAATTAACCGCGATATTATCAAGATCGCAATATGGACTATAGTGCAATATCCAAATCACGGGAGGGCACATTATGGAATGGCCTCCGGTTTCAGTCTGATGGACTTCACCCTCATCAGGGACCCTGTTGTATCGAAAGTACAGCTCTCTAAATAGTCTGTCGCTAAAAAATGCTACAGACTCAAAATCCAGGGGCTGTCGGAGGGTTAGCCAGTTTTAAGGCAGCTAGCGATGAGTTGAGGACTGGTTTCCTGGTCGAAGGTAGCCTGTGGAAATGTGTTGTAACCCCAGCTGCCTTAGCCATACAATTCATTTCTGCAGCCAGGAGCAATACTGGCTAGTAGTCCTTACCTAGGTACTGTCAGGACCCTCATACTCTGCTTCTGACTGGCTAGTAGTCCTTACCTAGGTACTGTCAGGACCCTCATACTCTGCTTCTGACTGGCTAGTAGTCCTTACCTAGGTACTGTCAGGACCCTCATACTCTGCTTCTGACTGGCTAGTAGTCCTTACCTAGGTACTGTCAGGACCCTCATACTCTGCTTCTGACTGGCTAGTAGTCCTTACCTAGGTACTGTCAGGACCCTCATACTCTGCTTCTGACTGGCTAGTAGTCCTTACCTAGGTACTGTCAGGACCCTCATACTCTGCTTCTGACTGGCTAGTAGTCCTTACCTAGGTACTGTCAGGGCCCTCATACTCTGCTCCTGACTGGCTAGTAGTCCTTACCTAGGTACTGTCAGGACCCTCATACTCTGCTCCTGACTGGCTAGTAGTCCTTACCTAGGTACTGTCAGGGCCTCATACTCTGCTCCTGACTGGCTAGTAGTCCTTACCTAGGTACTGTCAGGGCCCTCATACTCTGCTTCTGACTGGCTAGTAGTCCTTACCTAGGTACTGTCAGGGCCCTCATACTCTGCTTCTGACTGGCTAGTAGTCCTTACCTAGGTACTGTCAGGGCACCCCTCATACTCTGCTTCTGACTGGCTAGTAGTCCTTACCTAGGTACTGTCAGGACCCTCATACTCTGCTCCTGACTGGCTAGTAGTCCTTACCTAGGTACTGTCAGGACCCTCATACTCTGCTCCTGACTGGCTAGTAGTCCTTACCTAGGTACTGTCAGGACCCCTCATACTCTGCTCCTGACTGGCTAGTAGTCCTTACCTAGGTACTGTCAGGACCCCTCATACTCTGCTTCTGACTGGCTAGTAGTCCTTACCTAGGTACTGTCAGGGCCCTCATACTCTGCTTCTGACTGGCTAGTAGTCCTTACCTAGGTACTGTCAGGGCCCTCATACTCTGCTTAAGACTGGCTAATAGTCCTTACCTAGGTACTGTCAGGACCCTCATACTCTGCTCCTGACTGGCTAGTAGTCCTTACCTAGGTACTGTCAGGGCCCTCATACTATTTTTCTGACTGGCTAGTAGTCCTTACCTAGGTACTGTCAGGGCCCTCATACTCTGCTCCTGACTGGCTAGTAGTCCTTACCTAGGTACTGTCAGGACCCTCATACTCTGCTTCTGACTGGCTAGTAGTCCTTACCTAGGTACTGTCAGGACCCTCATACTCTGCTTCTGACTGGCTAGTAGTCCTTACCTAGGTACTGTCAGGGCCCTCATACTCTGCTCCTGACTGGCTAGTAGTCCTTACCTAGGTACTGTCAGGGCCCCCTCATACTCTGCTCCTGACTGGCTAGTAGTCCTTACCTAGGTACTGTCAGGACCCTCATACTCTGCTTCTGACTGGCTAGTAGTCCTTACCTAGGTACTGTCAGGGCCCTCATACTCTGCTCCTGACTGGCTAGTAGTCCTTACCTAGGTACTATCAGGGCCCTCATACTCTGCTCCTGACTGGCTAGTAGTCCTTACCTAGGTACTGTCAGGGCCCTCATACTCTGCTCCTGACTGGCTAGTAGTCCTTACCTAGGTACTGTCAGGGCCCTCATACTCTGCTCCTGACTGGCTAGTAGTCCTTACCTAGGTACTGAGCATGTGTGACTCCCAACAAAGATGGAACAGAAGAGAGATGTCTCACTCTGTAGCTAAAACAGAGAGCTCAACACACAGGGTGAAAAGAGGAGCTGCAGCAATGTGCAGTACAACAAACATATGGTGTTTTTAGATCAAAATACAATTTATGAACCTTAAAATGAGAATAATATGAGCACTTTAAACAGATGGGATCCAAAGTGGTAAAAGCATAGAAATATTAAACCGTCACTGTCTTTGCAGATATCCTTCCATCCCACTGAAGGAAAGGGTCAAGGCAGCTCAAAACTGGTATGATGGGGTCTGCAAAAAAGCAATTCCTCTCAAATGGAAAACAAAGTGAGTATTACAAATATGCCAATATAATTAACACACAAATATGAGATTGATATCTATCTTCTTTTGTAACTGTGTCTTTAAATGTTGCACTATTCCTTTGACAAACATAATAATCGTTTATTGGATTCTATCATGGTGACTTTTCATTCGTGAGAGTTCGGACATGACAGAAAACAGGTCTCAGGCAAAGTTAATTTTCTCCTGATGTGAATATTGCATTTTGGTGTCAGAATGTTTTGGACATATGGGACTTGTGAAGAATGGCTCCAATATTTATTTTGGTGACTACGGGGTGAAAGAATCGCTCATAATCTGTGTTCATGTTAACTTCTCCCATTGGAATCAACACACTCAGGACCTGCCGCTACTCTCCTAAAGAGGCGTGGCCGTGGCAGAGCCCACGTCACACAGATACACAAAATGACTTTGAGTTGGGCGTCTCGGTTCAAAACCGTCTCTGATATCTTCTATAAATTACTCATAGAGACGGAGCGCATCACGTCACACTCTGAAAGCCACGCCCACCAGGGGGGAAATCAATATGCAACTAAAGGATAAAACGCTAACAAAGACGTGCCTGTAGCTAGCTAAAACATCACAGTTAAAGCTTTTATATAGGCCTTAGTGGTCCCCTAATACTGTATCTGAAGTAGGCCTTAGTGGTCCCCTAATACTGTATCTGAAGTCTCTTTTATATAGACCTTAGTGGTCCCCTAATACTGTATCTGAAGTCTCTTTTATATAGACCTTAGTGGTCCCTTAATACTGTATCTGAAGTCTTTTATATAGACCTTAGTGGTCCCTAATACTGTATCTGAAGTCTCTTTTATATAGACCTTAGTGGTCCCTAATACTGTATCTGAAGTCTCTTTTATATAGACCTTAGTGGTCCCTAATACTGTATCTGAAGTCTCTTTTATATAGACCTTAGTGGTCCCTAATACTGTATCTGAAGTCTCTTTTATACAGACCTTAGTGGTCCCCTAATACTGTATCTGAAGTCTCTTTTATATAGACCTCAGTGGTTCCCTAATACTGTATCTGAAGTCTCTTTTATACAGACCTTAGTGGTCCCCTAATACTGTATCTGAAGTCTCTTTTATACAGACCTTAGTGGTCCCCTAATACTGTATCTGAAGTCTCTTTTATATAGACCTTAGTGGTCCCTAATACTGTATCTGAAGTCTCTTTTATATAGACCTTAGTGGTCCCTAATACTGTATCTGAAGTCTCTTTTATATAGACCTTAGTGGTCCCTAATACTGTATCTGAAGTCTCTTTTATACAGACCTTAGTGGTCCCCTAATACTGTATCTGAAGTCTCTTTTATATAGACCTTAGTGGTCCCCTAATACTGTATCTGAAGTCTCTTTTATATAGACCTTAGTGGTCCCCTAATACTGTATCTGAAGTCTCTTTTATATAGACCTTAGTGGTCCCCTAATACTGTATCTGAAGTCTCTTTTATATAGACCTTAGTGGTCCCCTAATACTGTATCTGAAGTCTCTTTTATATAGACCTTAGTGGTCCCTAATACTGTATCTGAAGTCTCTTTTATACAGACCTTAGTGGTCCCCTAATACTGTATCTGAAGTCTCTTTTATATAGACCTTAGTGGTCCCTAATACTGTATCTGAAGTCTCTTTTATATATAGACCTTAGTGGTCCCTAATACTGTATCTGAAGTCTCTTTTATATAGACCTTAGTGGTCCCTAATACTGTATCTGAAGTCTCTTTTATATAGACCTTAGTGGTCCCTAATACTGTATCTGAAGTCTCTTTTATACAGACCTTAGTGGTCCCCTAATACTGTATCTGAAGTCTCTTTTATATAGACCTCAGTGGTTCCCTAATACTGTATCTGAAGTCTCTTTTATACAGACCTTAGTGGTCCCCTAATACTGTATCTGAAGTCTCTTTTATACAGACCTTAGTGGTCCCCTAATACTGTATCTGAAGTCTCTTTTATATAGACCTTAGTGGTCCCTAATACTGTATCTGAAGTCTCTTTTATATAGACCTTAGTGGTCCCTAATACTGTATCTGAAGTCTCTTTTATATAGACCTTAGTGGTCCCTAATACTGTATCTGAAGTCTCTTTTTACAGACCTTAGTGGTCCCCTAATACTGTATCTGAAGTCTCTTTTATATAGACCTTAGTGGTCCCTAATACTGTATCTGAAGTCTCTTTTTTATACAGACCTTAGTGGTCCCCTAATACTGTATCTGAAGTCTCTTTTATATAGACCTCAGTGGTTCCCTAATACTGTATCTGAAGTCTCTTTTTATACAGACCTTAGTGGTCCCCTAATACTGTATCTGAAGTCTCTTTTTATACAGACCTTAGTGGTCCCCTAATACTGTATCTGAAGTCTCTTTTATATAGACCTTAGTGGTCCCTAATACTGTATCTGAAGTCTCTTTTATATAGACCTTAGTGGTCCCTAATACTGTATCTGAAGTCTCTTTTATATAGACCTTAGTGGTCCCTAATACTGTATCTGAAGTCTCTTTTATACAGACCTTAGTGGTCCCCTAATACTGTATCTGAAGTCTCTTTTATATAGACCTTAGTGGTCCCCCTAATACTGTATCTGAAGTCTCTTTTTCATAGACCTTAGTGGTCCCCTAATACTGTATCTGAAGTCTCTTTTATATAGACCTTAGTGGTCCCCTAATACTGTATCTGAAGTCTCTTTTATATAGACCTTAGTGGTCCCCTAATACTGTATCTGAAGTCTCTTTTATATAGACCTTAGTGGTCCCTAATACTGTATCTGAAGTCTCTTTTATACAGACCTTAGTGGTCCCCTAATACTGTATCTGAAGTCTCTTTTATATAGACCTTAGTGGTCCCCTAATACTGTATCTGAAGTCTCTTTTATATAGACCTTAGTGGTCCCTAATACTGTATCTGAAGTCTCTTTTATATAGACCTTAGTGGTCCCTAATACTGTATCTGAAGTCTCTTTTATATAGACCTTAGTGGTCCCTAATACTGTATCTGAAGTCTCTTTTATACAGACCTTAGTGGTCCCCTAATACTGTATCTGAAGTCTCTTTTATATAGACCTCAGTGGTTCCCTAATACTGTATCTGAAGTCTCTTTTATACAGACCTTAGTGGTCCCCCCCCCAATACTGTATCTGAAGTCTCTTTTATACAGACCTTAGTGGTCCCCTAATACTGTATCTGAAGTCTCTTTTATATAGACCTTAGTGGTCCCTAATACTGTATCTGAAGTCTCTTTTATATAGACCTTAGTGGTCCCTAATACTGTATCTGAAGTCTCTTTTATATAGACCTTAGTGGTCCCTAATACTGTATCTGAAGTCTCTTTTATACAGACCTTAGTGGTCCCCTAATACTGTATCTGAAGTCTCTTTTATATAGACCTTAGTGGTCCCCTAATACTGTATCTGAAGTCTCTTTTATATAGACCTTAGTGGTCCCCTAATACTGTATCTGAAGTCTCTTTTATATAGACCTTAGTGGTCCCCTAATACTGTATCTGAAGTCTCTTTTATATAGACCTTAGTGGTCCCCTAATACTGTATCTGAAGTCTAGCACACAGCAGCTTTTAGGTCTTTTTATTGTTGTTTGCTAGCAGACGGAATTGTCAAGGAGGCACTCGCCTCCGATGGTAGTGGGACGTAAATGTGCTCTGTCTCTATCTTGTCTTCAGACTGTTGCCATGGTTGCAGCTGGATGGGGACACACTGTTTCTGTCTCAGGCTGCTGATATTGGAGCGTACCATCTGCGCCAAGACTCCGGGAAACTCCAGCGTAATCCATTTGAAATCTACTCGGGCCAAAAGGGTGATGTCTGTCGCTTTGTTGTGACGGACTCTCACCTGATCAGTGGTGGAAGGTACCTCATGCTCTTTATTTTTCGCAGTGACTTTATTTGACATAGGCAACGTGGAATAGCCATGATGTTACTGTCAGAGGTAATGAAGTAACAGTTAGCATCTTGTATAGAGATTTAAAGGTGCCCTGCCACACAAAACTGTTTTTACTTGCATTTTTTGAAATATGTCAGGTCCATATGTGTGTGTGTTATGTGGTGAATGTGAAGATTAACTGTTAATTCCTCTGTCAGCTCTAGCCACTGAAAAGAAATAAGAGGAGAAATCAGACCAATCACAACAGCTGGTCAGTCTGACGTCATGTTGCCTGATGCCATTAATATTCATTAACTGGGTAAAGGATGCAGGTAGCCAGGCTCTCATTGGGCTAGCTGTTAGCCAATTAGAGTCAAGCAGCTTAGCTGGTTGAAAATTAATGAGAACTGGCCCAAATGGAGCTGAGTCTTCCTGCAGGCTTTCTATACCACGCTAGAATGGCTTGAAACAAGGTAACCATGGTAACCAAGATACAGAATCCATGGTAGAACTTCAGATATTACCACAAAGTCATGAAATACATGTGGCAGGGCACCTTTAAATAAAGATTGTACATTTTGCAGTTTAACACTTGTACACAGGTATGGTGAGGAAAATAAGTATTTGAACACCCTGCTATTTTGCAAGTTCTCCCACTTAGAAATCATGGAGGGGTCTGAAATTGTCATCGTAGGTGCATGTCCACTGTGAGAGACATAATCTAAAATGTATGATTTTAAACTATTTATTTGTATGATACAGCTGCAAATAAGTATTTGAACACCTGAGAAAATCAATGTTAATATTTGGTACAGTAGCCTTTGTTTGCAGTTCCAGAGGTCAAATGTTTCCTGTAGTTCTTCACCAGGTTTGACACACTGCAGAAGGGATTTTGGCCCACTCCTACACACAGATCTTCTCTAGATCAGTCAGGTTTCTGGGCTGTCGCTGAGAAACACGGAGTTTGAGCTCCCTCCAAAGATTCTTTATTGGGTTTAGGTCTGAAGACTGGCTAGGCCACGCCAGAACCTTGATCTCCTTCTTCCAGAGCCACTCCTTGGTTCTCCTGGCTGTGTGCTTCGGGTCATTGTCATGTTGGAAGACCCAGCCTCGACCCATCTTCAATGCTCTAACTGAGGGAAGGAGGTTGTTCCCCAAAATCTCGCAATACATGGCCCCGGTCCTCCTCTCCTTAATACAGTGCAGTCTCCCTGTCCCATGTGCAGAAAAACACCCCCAAAGCATGATGCTACCCCCCATGCTTCACAGTAGGGATGGTGTTCTTGGGATGGTACTCATCATTCTTCTTCCTCCAAACACGGTTAGTGGAATTATGACCAAAAAGTTCTATTTTGGTCTCATCTGACCACATGACTTTCTCCCATGACTCCTCTGGATCATCCAAATGGTCATTGGCAAACTTAAGACGGGCCTTGACATGTGCTGGTTTAAGCAGGGGAACCTTCCGTGCCATGCATGATTTCAAACCATGACGTCTTAGTGTATTACCAACAGTAACCTTGGAAACGGTGGTCCCAGCTCTTTTCAGGTCATTGACCAGCTCCTGGGCTGATTTCCACCTTTCTTAGGATCATGAATGGATCTTGCCCCCCAGTCTGAGGGAGATTGACAGTCATGTTTAGCTTCTTCCATTTTCTAATGATTGCTCCAACAGTGGACCTTTTTTCACCAAGCTGCTTGGCAATTTCCCCGTAGCCCTTTCCAGCCTTGTGGAGTTGGACAATTTTGTCTCTAGTGTCTTTGGACAGCTCTTTGGTCTTGGCCATGTTAGTAGTTGGATTCTTACTGATTGTATGGGGTGGACAGGTGTCTTTATGCAGCTAACGACCTCAAACAGGTGCATCTAATTTAGGATAATAAATGGAGTGGAGGTGGACATTTTGAAGGCAGACTAACAGGTCTTTGAGGTCAGAATTCTAGCTGATAGACAGGTGTTCAAATACTTATTTGCAGCTTTATCATACAAATAAATAGTTTAAAATCATACATTGTGATTTCTGGATATATTCTTTTAGATTATGTCTCTCACAGTGGACATGCACCTACAATGACAATTTCAGACCCCTCCATGATTTCTAAGTGGGAGAACTTGCAAAATAGCAGGGTGTTCAAATACTTATTTTCCTCACTGTATCTGTTTATTGGGACATGTGGCACATGTCAAGTATGTGCAGCAACAAAAATTTGTTTGCCGTAAACAGAAGATCAGGGTAATTTGTAGCGCTGCAAAGATGATTAGATTAACCAATTAGTTGTCAACTATCAATTAATTGACAAAATAATCTACAGATTAACAACAGTGAAACTAATAGTTAGTTGCAGCCCAACTGAAATGTACTCCTCTTTGTCTGTGTCAGTGAATGGCAGTATCCTGGTTCACAGCAGGAGGGGGGACACGTTGGCCGAGTTATCAGGTCATAACCAGGAAGTCAACTGCCTGGACTCTAAAGATGGACTCATCATCAGTGGATCCAGAGACAGAACTGCCCGGGTCAGAACACCCTTTTACAATTCAGATTGATTATTGTGATGCACAGTGCCGTAATGATTACAGTCCACACTTTTCTTTCACAAAGAGGAAGACTGAAGTGGTGATGGACCGATTATCGGCCCTGGCCGACTCAATTCGACTTTGCCGCAGTGGCCCGTCCTCCTTTTTCCATTGCAGATTTAGTACCATAAATGTTGTCATACAGGAAACTGCCGTGACCTAACGCGACACACACAGATTCTCGGCATGTGGATGTTTGCCAGAAGACACATTTAGTTTCAAAAGAAGCCGGAGGCAAAAAAAAAAACGCTGGCTAAACTACTTAACCCCCCCCCGTCTGTCATGATGCAATGATGATGCAGTGATTAGTGACGATTCTCTCTGACCAATCAGCAGTCTGCAGGTTTTTACGTCACCTTTTGGTGTCTCCTCAGCTCACTTGGACCCTCAACTGAGGTGGTACTAAATAAGTACCTGACTTTTTTTTGTAATTAAAAACCAAAAAAGGAAAGTAGAATGGAAAAACGCCATTAATGCCCCCCCCCCATCTGACTCTCTGTTACTGGGTATTATGTTCAAGGTTTCTATTTTAACGTTTTGTGTGGAAGTTGGAGTAACATTTGATATAAAGATAAAGATTTTAATTTTCACTGTAAATGCATATTGTATCCAAAATGTGGGTTATCAACTAATTATAATCAATATTGTTATGGGCCTTGAAAACCAGTATGGGTCATCCCTAGACTGAAGGGCATTAACCTTTGAAACATTTACTGATGAATTCTTTAGAACAAGAAAATTATTCTCATTTCACTTCAGATTTAATTCATTGAAAGCTTCATGGATAATTCAGCAGTATATATCATGTGCAAAGCACGGTATGTCAACGTTGGCAACCTACCCCCCACCCCCAAAGGATAAACAGTTAAAGATGATAGATGAATAGCATAGTATATCTGTTTATGCATGCATACATTATTAAATGTACTCACTGGGGACTTTTTGTGTCTCTAGATTTGGACTTTGACTTCCACCTGTCCCAGAGACACCATCCCCATGTATGACAGAGTGTGGTCTGTTGCTATTAGTCCCACATTGAGGTAAGCATTTACTCAGAAATACTCACAGAAGTATGGCTAACAAGAGCCACAAACAATATTGTGACGATATTGTGAGGTTGATAGTTGCTGCATTCACAACATATTTACACAATGAGATTTGTGATAAGAACACATCAGTAATGAGATTTAATGTCATCGTGGGTCAAATTACGATATCCCAAATCTAAGACGATATCTAGTCTCAAATCACAATATAAATATAATATTGATGGTGATTGGTCTGGCCTGTTTTGTATCAAAGTCTTGAATAATGTTTGTGGTGGAGCTAACTTCTGTGGCTGGGCTTTGGCCTGAGGACAAACACACACCCATCTCCTGCTGAGTACTGATTGTACCAAACAAACTTGAGAAGATTGTTGCGTCATGCTGCTGTGATCATAGTCAGTAAAAAATAGTGGACGTAGCTAGAGATGGTCCGATACCATTTTTTTTGCTTCCCAATACGATTCTGATACCTGAACTGAGTACTGATCCGATACCAGTAAGTGAGGAGTAAACCTCTACATATGGGCACCCGCTCTGCCAACTGAGCTACCCGGGTGCCCATTGATGCTAACTTTTTTTGCTGCTTGATAAAAAAAGTATATAAAAATAAACTTTCACTGTTGTCCTTTTACATGATTGTTACCAGCCAACCCTTCACCTTAAGACAGGTAGCCCTGTGGGCAACGTGTGTATGTGACGGGGTTTATAAAGGGCTGTCCCGTGTCTAACAAAGTCCCGTGAGCGGCAGCTGCTGCTGACACAGTGACAAACATGCTTTTCCATGAAGCTGCAACGACGAACTAAATCACCTGATTAATGCAACGTTATGACGCCGCCTGGCCATTTTTCACCACGGAAAGCGGCTAGCAGCCATGCTAAAGCTAATCTAGTTAGCCTAAAGAAACAAGGCGTCTGTCCTAGCTAACGTCACGGTTCGGAGACGCGAAGCTGGAAACGGAACACTAATCTATAACGGCAGTCTGTGTCTGATATAATGTAATTTACACTGATGTAAGTGTTCTTGGACACACAGGTTGTTGCTAGTGTGTGACATGCATGGCTCTGCATGCACACGGAACCACCAATCACAGTCAATGTTGATCAATGTATCAAACAACCAAAGCAGGTCCCGCTAGTCGACCACAACCAGAAGTGTAGAGGACGCAACATGCATGCATTATTACTCTCATTCACTCAGCCTGGATTGATAGTATTATATGAATACAAAGGTAGTGAATGTTGGCTGTGAGCAGCAGCACATGTCACTCTGGCAACAAACCACACAACAAACTGGGTGTAAAATGTGTGCCACCCATGATGCTACCCTTCTTCACATCGCACGTTCCAGCAATTTGACTATCACAATGTCAATGCTAAAACACAATATCGCTCTGCCCAACCGTCGTCTAAAAAAAATAAAAGCAATATAAAACAAGGCAGTGTCCTGCTATGCAGAAACCTCTGAGGCTAACATGAACTACTGTACTTTGTTTTAAATGAATCCTGAAGCTCTATACAGAGCAGTCAATGATTTAGTGTGACCTGTGATGCAGCCAAATGGGCAATCAACCGCCTCACTGCTGGACTAGCGGGTGGTGAAGTCAGGGTACTGTTACAGCGCTCTACATCTGTCTGCCTGCATGTTATCAGTGGTGTGTGTGTCAAGTTACTGAGTGTCTGGGTGTAAACATGGCTGAGAAATCAAAGGCACCTCTAAACCACACCACAAAGAATTTGGTTCTACTCTCTCAAGCCAATTTCAGTCCGTACCTTTTAATATCTCACACTGGTTATATGCTGACTCTGGGCTGGGAGCCTTTACTATTTTCTTTGAATGTGTATCTTATTGCTCTAATTTAGACAGAGGCTTAGCAATACTTGACCATGACATTGTCTACATTAAAATAGCTGTGAACTTGTTTCTGGGTTATGTCCCTGTTTTCATCCTAAACTTTTACTTAAACACTGGTCGCCTAGAAATGTCTGGTTCAACATTCTACCAACCAAGTTAGCTAGCTTGCGCTAGCGTTAATTGTTAATTTAAAGCAACACTAACTTTTCCCGCTATGGTCCACTTACAGGTTGGAAGCTGGGGGTGTGGGCTTCACCAACTGCCACTTTGCTTGTTTGAAAGCCATGATGTCTCTCTCATGAGTGGGCCAAATTCTCTGGGTGGGCAAAGTGGAGAAAGGGGATGTAACCTTCCCCCTTATGACCTCATAAGGTGCAAGATTCCAGATTGTCCCTTTCATTTCCTCAAAGGCAGAGCAGGATACCCAGGGCTCGGTTTACACGTCTCACCATTTCTAGCCACTGGGGGACCATAGGCAGGCTGGGGGAACTCATATTATTATGTTAAAAAAACTCATAAAGTGACATTTTCATGCCACAGGACCTTTTAAGATATTTTCTGCTCTATGCATTGACTCCTGCTGTATAAAAACACTGATGACCGCGTAGGGAGCAGGTCAGGGTGGATGGGTGCGTCATAGAACACAGCGCTTTCAAGCCGAGGAGCGGATTTTGCTTTCACCCAGGAAACATGTGTTACTTAGGAGTGTCTTAAACCAAACCACGATCTTTATCCTAAACTTAACTATTCGTGTTGGTGTCTGTCTTCACCGGACAACGTTCATTTTTTGTCGGCTAAATGTATCTGCTACGGCCCCTGAAAGGCTGGCTAACCGTTTGTCGGCTAAACTCAACTAGCAATAGCCGATGGAGTCTGGGGAGGAGGGGCCGGGGAGACTACTCTCTCCAGTATTTTGAATTTAGTAACTATTTTAACCCTCGTGTTGTCTTCCCTTCAAAGTTGAAAATCAACACTTTAGTTGACGCTTTATATCAATGTTTTTAACTTTTTGTTACGTTTTTGTCCCTTTTTTCAACACTTTTGACGCTTTTTTCAATATTTGTCACTTTTTTAAAATTTTTAACACTACATAACACTAACTTATTAACTTTAGTTTTACAGTTATTTTTGGAATTTATGGTCAATAAACGTCATTTATCGGAAATTATACCTAGTGTTTGAGTTAGAAAAGCAGAAATTAGGAATTATTGAGACTAAAATTAAAGGAATGGATGTTGATGATAATCACAGACTGGAATATGTCAACTTTTACTCAATACTATTTCAAAAACACTTCCATTTTTTTCAAATAAAATTGAATAAGACACCCCAAAATTAATGAAAGTAGAGATTTGTACTTGGCAAAGAGCATTTTGTGGAATCAATCACGTTATTTGGGGGAATTAAAAAGAACATTGATATAGAAAAACAACATGAGGTTTAAACGCATATTGCACCTGTTAACTATGGTTAAAGTAACTAAAACACTCCTTTGCATTGCAGAGTAATCATATATGGACAGAATATCTACAATTCTGGGCTGTGGAGCAGGTCTGAACCTAAACTAAATTTATTCCAAAACCCCTAATATATGAATAACCTCTAACCCTGAATCTAATGTAATAGTCCAGCTTGGTCCTTAAGCTCTTTAAATAAGCAAGGAGCAGATAACATGTCCTCCTTTTCAGTCCCAAATTATAACCTTTGCACACACGGTAATAAGATATCCAGTATATCAACACACAAGCTTGGTGGACTTGTCTGTCTGACCCAGGCCTTGCAGCGTCTCTCAGATCTAAGAGGAAAAGGTAGATTATCCACATCATTAATTCTCCAATTTACTGGCTGAAATAGCAGACCATGCCTCAGCCCTCTGCCCCCTCATAATGGAAACTATCACTCACTGACCAACGGCCTGGTTAATTAAAAATCTTCTGGAAAACAGGTGTCAACTCACTGATAAACTTCTGCCCCACACACCAAGTTACCCCTCCTGGTTTCAACCGCCATATGATCAACCATCCCAAATCAAACAGTTGAGAAAGTGTTGTATAGCCAGGGGTGAAAGCCCCACCCAATGGGCTGCAACAGACAAGGTCTGAACTAAACAGTTGTATTTCATGCCGGGCAAGCTTGATTAGGTACGTCCCTTATCCGTAAAACAAATCTAATCTAAGTCTAATACCCAAAAACACACTGTAATCATAGCTGTCAGCCACTGGCAATTATAAGCTAGCAAATGACAGATGTTAACTCCACTTACCATTCTGATATGTGTGCTAGTCGCCTCCATCTGGGTTTGGGTCTGACTTATGGGACTCTCAGGACGGCTGCCCACCAGTAGTGCTTTGGCGAACGGGCTGACCGGCCTCACTCCATCCGTCTTGATGCGTGCCGCTCCTTAACCGGTCAACCTAGATGTTAGAACGCAGCCACGAAATAGTCTCAAACTAGCACGAGCAGGGTGGGGCGTGGCCACATCCAGAAGTTTTCAATGAGGGAGAAAAGAGTAGATGTGCTTCCAGCCCTGTGTCAGAGTTTTATCACTGCCCTTACTGTATTGACTTTATCATCAGAATTAAGATCTCTTTATTCCAGTTTGGATGCAACATCCTTTTCTGGAGACAATACTAACAAGACTACTAGATGGATGGATGGTTGGGTGGGCGGATGGATGGATGGTTGGATGGATGGATGGTTGGATGGATGGATGGATGGATGGTTGGATGGATGGTTGGGTGGATGGATGGATGGTTGGGTGGGCAGATGGATGGATGGATGGATGGATGGGACTTAATTAATCCCAAATACTCGAGCAGCAAGTTACCAAAGACATGCACACACACTATCTCACACACACAGAAAATAAAGGTAATATACTAGAAATAAAAAATAAGATTAAAAAATAAGATACAATTTAAAAAATAAAAGATAGAAAAGAGAAAAATGCCAGAACAACTACTGAAAAATATTCTTAGAGGGATGGGGATAAATGCACATGTACTGTATATACAAGTGTTGAATAAAATTGACATGCAAAATAAAATATGTATAATATTTCATATGAAGTAACCAGTGTGCAAGTACAGTGATGCCATTTTGGGAGATTGTTTGGGAATTTGTTATTTAATTATCTTGTGTTATTTTCTAAAATGCTGTTTTTCAACATCTGCTGAATGTAGATGTAGTGTTGACTGTTGAACCCTGGTCTCCTGCAGCCTACATGGTTTCCATTAAGGAGGCTGATTCTCTAACCAGATGTACGGCTTGAGGCAGTGTGTCGTAATTCACTCTCTCTTAACAGTTTGTGGCATTTGTTTGTGCCATGTGCCACTTTGACAGCTTTTGTTGGATGTTTAAAGGTTAGTTCAGAGGGAATGAGGTTAATGGTGGCTGCCTCCACAGCATGCCTTCCCTGTGTTAGAAATGTCACTATCCCTGCTTCACACTCCTCCTTTACTTTGATCACTTACTGGGGCCGAATAGTCCACAGAAACAGCATTATTCCAAATGCCTCCTATTCAATCCAAGTTTAACCAAGCAAGTTATATAGCACTACATGTGTGTGCGGAAATTCCCAAAAACCAATTTGTAATTAAGTAAAAACAATGACTTGAAATAAGAGCCTTATCAAAATCATAAGGTTCCCTCCAGGCCTGCACGATTCGGGGAAAAATATGAATTTTTTTAGCATAGAATTGATATCACAATTCTCTGCCATGTTTTTTTCTCACTAAGTGTAATGTTTCTTGCACACATGAACCATGACAAAACAAATTGGCAGTACCACACATAGATTTTTTTTGGCACCTATAGAATATTGCACATCACCTCAAGAAGGGGCGGCTGTGGCTCAGTGGTAGAGCGGTTGCCTGCCAAATTGGAAGGTTGGTGGTTCAATCCCCGGCCCTGCAGTCCCATGTCGGGAAAAATGTTTTTGGGCAAGACACTGAACCCAAGTTGCCCCCGATGCTGTGTCATCGGAGTGTGAATGCGTGTGCATGTTTATCTGATGAGCAGATGGCACCTTGACAAAAGCCTTGGCCACAAAATGTGTGTGAATGGTGAATGTATCCTGTACTATGTAAAAGCGCTTTTAGTAGTTGTTCAGACTAGAAAAGCGCTATTATAAATACAGCACATTACACAAGCCTGTAAACATAGAGACCTCAATGAAGAGAAGGAGAGCATCACAGCGCAGGGAACGCTTTAAAACCTATTCTATACAGTCTGTTTAAAACTCACAGAAGAAAGGAGATGAGTCTGTGATGCAGTTGGCTCGTAAAATTAAATTCATAATTGTATTGATTGTACCAAAATAGGTTTACATGATATAATTTTCAAAAAAACACTATATTTTTGTTGTACTGCACATTGCTGCAGATCCTGTTTTCACCCTGTGTGTTTAGGTCTCTGTTTTAGCTCCAGAGTGAGACATCTCACTTCTATCCTATCTTTGTTGGGAGCTGCACATGCTCAGTAGCTCTGTAAGATCCCATCAGCTAGATAACTCTTTCTCCAGCTTTGGTCAGTCCAAGGCAGGATTAGCTGGGAGACTTCTTCTAGACCAGGTCCACAACAGGGACAGGAAGTAGAGCAGGGACAAGAAGTAGTTCTTTTGGAGATTATGGTCAACTAGTGGCTGTTGGAGCAGTGTTTAGCTATTGAGAACAAGCTAGCATGCTACGGTTAGCCACCTCGTCTCTAGTGACGTAGAAAGCCGTGCAGATGTTGGACAGCTCACCCGGAGACTGAAGACAGAGGACATTCAGAAACCAGATCTCACTCAAAACCGCATGGATAATTTTTTTCCATGTTTGTATGCATGTGGAAGCACCAGAGACACAAAATAAAGTTTTTTTTTTTCATAATATGGGCATATTGTATACTCAAAATTTGCACCACTATACATACTGTATTTATTTATTTATTCTGTATTACCATATAGCCTGTTCATACCTGTATTAATAGACACTCATATAGATTAAATATCATTCATAGCATTCTGTATATTATATAATCAAAAATATACTCAAAGCGCTTTTACATTATACAACATTCACCATTCACACACTGTGGCCGAGGCTGCTGTACCACCTGCTCATCAGATAAACACACACACTCAGGGTGCAGTGTTCATGGGACTGCGGGGCCAGGGATTGAACCACCAACCTTCCAATTGGCAGGCAACCGCTCTACCGCTGAGCTATTTACTTGTGAGATGTGCAATGACAGTAAAGTTGAATCTGAATCCAAAATTATATTTTTTAAACAATTTTTGTATTATCTTGTTCTCAAGCACATCAGCGTCTCAGCGCTCTACAACGTCCCTGTTAGCGACACTAAGAGGGACGTTGTAGAGCGTCCTCTGGTGGACAGACTATGCAACGCCAACGTTCATAACATGGTTGACAGTTGATTTTTATTTTTTAAATATTCATTTATAATATTTAAAAATCTGCCATTATAAATGCCGATACCGATAGATCGAGAAATGCCTAGTATCGGTCGGGCACAGTGTGTGCTGCAGGCATCAATTGTTAAATAAAGTTGATAACCTGTAGCATATTGTCAAGCAACTGGAAAGAAATCACACACACACACACACACACACACACACACACACACACACACACACACACACACACACACACACACACACACACACACACACACACACACACACACACACACACACACACACCTTAGCCCACCTCTGTTTCCATCCGTGTTTCTGTTGTTCCACTGGATATCATCTCAAGGTCTGTTAGTGACGTCTATTGCAACGGCAGTGAAATGCCAAGGCTAGTGCAGGACCGTCGCCCCCGTCCTGCAGCTTCGGAAAAGATATCGATCTCAACCGTGGCCCTGGACCATGTCTTTTTTTAGGTTACAGGGGTCAGATACGAGTGCGAGTGAGTCTGTCTGTTTGTCCTTGTGTGGGTAAATCTCTACTGTACATGAGTCTTTAATTTTTGGGCGTTTTAGGCCTTTATTTGACAGGACAGATGTAGACATGAAAAGGGAGAGAGAGAGAGAGAGGGGGGGATGTCATGCAGCAAAGGTCCGCAGGCTGGAGTCGAACCTGAGTCCGCTGCGTCAAGGAGTAAACCTCGCCCGCTCTACCAACTGCACTATCTGGGCGCCCTGTATATGGTTTTTAGTGGTTCCCTTGACTGTGTGTTGAGAGACTCTGACCATTTTAAGTCAAAGTTATTATTATTATTATTATTATTATTATTATTTCAGATAACATGTATAATATCATACTGTCAATACTGTATATACTTTGCATCAAAAATAACTTTGTGTAACTTGTGTAACTTTTAGCCTTTTTTTTATAAAATCAAAAACACAAATTATTCTTCAATATATTTTTTTCCGTTTACCAAAATGGAAATAACTGAAATAGTTAGTGTGCCACGTCTTTATTGGTATATAGAAGACAAAAGAAAGCTCAGTAGGGTCTAATAAAGAAATTAACTGTGTTGATGTGAATGAAGTTCACACTTTGTTGATCTCAACTGCACAGAGAATCGGGCCCTAATTTGGAACCATCTTATTTTAGTGACATGTCTTTTATTTCCCTTTTTCCATAAATACTGCAAACTGAAAACATCATCTGTGTTTACCCATTCTTGTCTTGTCACATTGATTTCCACAGTCACATTATGCTAACCACACCTCTCACTTTCTCTTTTGAACACAAATACTATTTATTTGTTAATTAATTCCAGTCACTTCCATGTTTCCACATTTTTACGTCTTCAGTGAAGTTCCTGCAATCATCTAATGTTTCGGGTCTTCCAACACCCTCTTCCAGGCGACCCAGACCTCAGCTTGTTTCCAGATGACTAGATACTAGCTACTTGTGGTTGTCATCTTGGGCTACAGCCATCTCGAGGCTTTCTCTGCCGCATCTATGGTGTTGGCTTTTGTCCTCCTTTCTCCCTTAAAGCCCAATAGCCCCACTGCAAAACCCCTGCGTCCAACTTCAACCTGGAAGCAGCCACCTTGCCTGCAGTCACCAACCAGAGGGGACTTCTTTCTTGAAGGCCTTGTCCAAGTGATCTTCTTAGGGAACTGTTCGCTCCAGCATGCCTGGAGGATTCAGACATGAGAACCATATCTGTTATATTATGGTGTGTCCCTTGCAGAGGCCAAGATTCCTGTAGATGTTGTTGCTGAGGGTCATGGCTGCAAACAGCATGTGAAGGTGTTTTGAGTAGGGCTGGGTACCGAATTCAATACTTTTTAGGCTTCTTCTTCTTCTTCATCCGCTTATCCAGGATCAGGTCGTGGGGGGAGCAGCTATTATTGCTATTAATTGCATGATTGTCCATAGTTAACTCGCTAATAATCACAGTTTTTATTTGTACTAAATACACTCTAAAAAGGAATATTTTTAAAGTTTTTAAATAATGCTCTGATCAGCATGAGGATGGATAAATATACTTGCTTCATGAAATTGTTAATTATGATTGCAACAATCCAAAACAATGGCAAATACCCTTTTAGAATATTCTCCAGAATAACCTCAGAGGTATTGTATGCTAAAAAAATGCTAAAAGTGATGGTAGGAAGGGTAGAATAGAAAGAGAGTCAAACGACCAGACTGTTGTACTAAAAGGAAATTACCAAATAAGCCATTATAGTACACAGTACTTGCTCTTATTTTGACTATTTGACCATCATTTGGATATTAGCTTTAATGAGAGACTTTGTAATACGTAATATTGTGGTATAGTGTAGTATAGTGATGAGTAGGTCCAAATACAATCTGCAATCTTTTTTTTCTTTTTTCATTACAGTCTTCAGCATAATGAACATCTACAGAATTTAGTTGTTTCTGCTTTGGGTGACGTGTTAACATTCTGAGTTTAATTTGAATTATTATATATTTTTTTAATCCGTTGAATATCATGGAACAATGTGAATGTATACCCTTCTCAATGTCCTCCCGGTTGGTCTCTCCCTCTCTCTGCCATCTCTCTCCTGCTGTATACCTAGAGTGTGCGGGTCCAGGCAATAAGAAGTGGGGCAGGTGGTTACCTAATAGTTGACTAAGGTGCTTCCTGCAGACCCTGCTGTCATTCAAACAAGACCCAACAGGTTAGAGTGTGGGCTGGGCAGACTTTGAGCTCAGCTCTCGGCTGGGTGCAAACCCAGCTCATAGGTTTCTTCTGTGGACTTGATATTTGGGTTTGAATTGGGAGAGCTCTCATTAGATTGTCAGTCTGCATCCGCGATGCCGTTAGCTGCTGCTAAGTAGCTGCTGCTAAGTAGCTGCTGCTAAGTAGCTGCTAAATTTAACAGTGGTGGAAATGAATGGTTTAAAACAACAGTTATGTGATATACTGCAGTCCTTCTCACCACATTGAGGCATGTGTTGGAATGATAATGTATCTTTGATGGTATCTCATGCCAAGTAACAAAGTGTGAGTATGTTTACATGAACATTATTATCCCACTTTTGGGACTTACCTTAGATTTTAGTGCATGCAGGATATGATGTTTACTTGGAACATATGGAAACTCGGCCATATCTTTGTGCGTATGAACTTGGTAGTGTCCTGTTTTCTTATTGCCTGTGTGCAGCTTTTCTTAAGCACCAGGTAAAATGAAACAATTGAGGGTTCGATGCCTGTTCTTTATTGATTTCAACAACCATTATTTTAATTCCAACGACCAAGGGAACTTTATCAGGATGCATAGTATCCTGATAATTCCTCTTTTTAGTCAATTTAAGCAGGGGTTGCTATACTCATGAGCAGCACTGTAGGTAAAGAAAAACCCAATTTGGCGGTTTGATTCTTAATAATAGGCTGCAAATACCCATTTGTAGACTACAAAGTAGTTCTTTTGAGGCATACTGAACATTTGACACAGCTCCTCTCAGACACCAGATGATAAATATAGCAAGCATTGTGTCATTTCTGTATAAAGCCATTATTCAAATTTAGGTCTGCATGACAAGAAGCCATCCATTTAGTAGATGGATGAAGCTGTGTTACAGGTTCCATGCCTTAAAAGAGCATATCAGGGGGAATTTTTTTAAATTAATTTTTTACAATTACAGTCCTGTGACATAAGCAACAGTGAAACCCATCTCACAGTGAGAAAGCAGAGATTTGCCTGTTCATTTGACTTTGATGGTCACTCATGCCAAGGAACATAGAGCCACTAATGTCCCACATTACCCTGTGCCAATTTCCTGCCAGACTAGGCGGGTATCCTGACTTGGAGCTGGGGTGGGGTTTAGCGTGGGGGGTACGCTACACTGACCACTAGTGTAGAGAAGGGGGGCTGGGCAGAAGCCAGTGAAGGGAGAAGCTACCCTGAAGAGAGGTGAGAACAGGCAGGGGGGGGGTCCAATTGTTTTGTCTAGAATTCCTCAAGCACAACTACAAAGATGTTGCAGGGGCCAAAAGCGCTTTTGAAAGTTCCCAAAAGGAGAAAATGATTGTTGGATAAACCGTCCCCAATTCGCCACTTTCTCACCACCACTGGGGGAGGAAGACCTTTGACCTCCGGTATCAAAGTACAGGGTGACGCCACAGCAGCCACCCAGCCAGCCAGAGACGGCACCCCCACCCGCCACTGCCACCACCAGCCAACCTCACACACTCCAATTTCACCCCCACTGCTCTGCCCCACTCAACCGCAAGAAAAAGCCCGAAATTCATGTCTTTCTCTTTGGTCTCTCCCGAGCCGTCCCCGTGGCTCAGGAGTCAAGAATTCAATTAGTTAAAAAAAGAGAAGAAAAGAGCGAGGCTGCAACAATGCAGCGATAAGGGGGCAGAATGTGCGTTCCCACACGCTAAATACAGGGCGCTTTCCCTGGGGCCCACAGAGCCAGAGGACCCGCACCGCAGGAGGCGAGAATAATCACAGCTCCCAGTGAACCCCCTCATTACATTTACACACACACACACACGCACACCTTGCATTCCTTACACACACAGATAGCTTCATGCAGACACGCATTACAGGCAGACATTCACTTGACGAGAGACACACCTTGCAGACAGCCCACACTTACTACACACACTGGGAGAAACTTACACACACACATACACAAATTCACACCACACACACACACCTTAGCACATAAAGACCTCTCATTACATGCTGGCCTCATACAGGTGTTCTCAGGTCTCAGGTTTACCAGGGTAGAGTGTTTTCATGCAAGACACACACTGCCTTACGTTGGACATGATAAAAACACAAGCTACTGTCCTGGCTGTGAAGTCTGTTTCCAAACGTTCAAAACATCTCATATGTGCTGAATATGAGATTTTAAAAAATATATATTTTCACTGTTTTGAACTAAGATATAGCATTCCATACAAAAATATACAGATAACTTAGATTGTTACACTTGAGCCTTCTGGAAAGATGAATTAAAGCCTTCTGTCTGTTTCTGTTTATTAAAGTTACTGTACATTAGTTACACTTATTACACAGGGTTGCCATCACAATTTTAGACCTTAGAAAGGCTTAACGTATTGTGTTCTAGGCATAAAATCATTGTATTACGTCCATGTAACGCTACTGTACGGCTGGGCTATATAGAGTAAATCAAATAGCACGATATTTTTTTACCAAATACATCAATGTCGATATTGTGACGCTATTTTATGGTTGACTGTTGGTGCTTTTACAAAATATTTACACAATGAGATTTGAGATAAATAATCATCCATAATGTGGATATTATGGCTAAACGTGTAAAGGCAAATAACAGAACAGTGTGGTAAGTTCAGAAAATGACAGCACTTTACTGTATTGAAGCTTTTTAAAATCAGGATCACTGACTGAGGGTATACACATTATTTGACAATATCTAGTCTGATATCACGATATCGATATTATATCAATATATTGCCCAGCCCTATGCTACTGTACCTGTAATGCTGTGCCGTGGGGTTGTAGTTCTTTCTTTCAATAGTCCAAATATAATTTGCTGTATAAGTACAGATTATTATTACTCTATGTCGCTTCATTCAGTTTGGATAAATATATTTACTTTGCAAGTGCTTTTGTGTCTCTGCATTTCATACTTTAATGTATTGATATACTGTAGGTCTTAAATTCCATTCATAAAAGTCTTAAAAAGTCTGAAATTAAGACTTGTGAAAACCTGCAGAAACCCTGCTATAATATCCTTATCCTTAGCTTATTTAAAAAATGTAATACAATACTTGGATGGATCTGTATCTACCTTTTATAATAATTACTTAAGATTGGACTAGGTGGAATGATCAACAATATCACTATTACAGCTGAAATGATTTATCTATGTCTATAAAATAGATATATACAATATACAGTTCTGCTCATAAGTTAACACCCCCATGACTAAAAAGAGGAATAAAAAAATCATCTTTTGGAAATTGATCTTAATGCCTAAATTAAAAAGAAATATAGGAAAAATCCAAACTTTTAAGGACACCAATTTTCTTTATGAATGAATAATGCATGGTAAATACATAAATGTTCTTCCTTAAAATACAGGGGCATAAGTATACCCCCCCCATGTTAAATTCCCATAGAGGCAGATTTTTATTATTAAAGGCCAGTTATTTCATGGATCAGGATACTATGCATCCTGATGAAGTTCCCTTGGTCATTGGAATTAAAATTAATGAATTAATCATAAAAGAAATAATGGACAGATTACCTGAGATGGGGAAAAACAATAACGACAATAACAAAATTGATGCTAAATGCAACAAACTTGTCTGATTGTTCTTCAGCTATGTTTCTATTGTACTTTTAGGTTAATAGTACTTTTTACTAAATGTATTGTAATTGT
>CM049387.1:2078500-2086000 GCA_026937815.1 Etheostoma perlongum | reverse complement strand
TGGAAAATTTGTTTGAAAGAAACCCAAATTTCTGATGTAGAAACTTTTTGGAAAGCGGTCAAATTTGACCCAAAGACACCAGGCAGTTCTGAGCGGTTCTCTGCATTTGCTAATATTCAATGAATATTTGACTATTATGGGCTACATTATATGGGATGATTTTTGAAATTTGCGTACCAGTGTATTTGCTTGTCCATATAATTTACAGCACTGGCGCTGTATGTCATGATAAAGTTCCCTTGGCATTAAGATAAACTTAAAATAATCAGGATGCATAGTATCCTGATCCATGAAATAACTAGCTTTTAATAATAAAAATCTGCCAGCTTCTATGGGAATTTAACATAGGGGGGTGTATACTTATGCCCCCTGTATTTTAAGGAAGAACATTTATTTATTTACATTATTCATTCATAAAGAAAATTGGTGTCCTTAAATGTTGGATTTTCCTACATTTTTTAATTAAGGCATTAAGATCAATTTCCAAAAGATGTTTTTTTGTTCCTCCTTTGAATCAACTTTAGCATGGGTGTGTATGCAAGCCACTGTATTTGAATGTCTGTATGTATATATGTACAAATGTATGTTTGTTATGTTATTTGTGTGAGTCAGTATGTCTGTATGTTTTTATGTTTGCACCCCTTTGTAATGTGTTACGTGTATCTGGACCTGAAGTCTGTAAAATAAAGTTGGAATATGGGTTTTACGTATGCTTTTGTTTGGTCTGACCATTGGTCAGCATGGTCATCTCATCTCGACATTCTGTGAATACGTGAAACTAGGTCCTGTGTTGTGTTGAGGTGAATATTGTTAAGTCTCTGTTATTACTTTGGTTGCCATTGTTTCTATGATAAATTGAACGTTGTTTGGTTTGGTGGCTGTATTTAATGTAATTATGCCCAGCAATGTACAGATGCAGATTCAGTTTTGGGTGGACTCCAGGAAGAATAGCTGTTGCTATGGCCCCAGCTAATTGAGATTCCAATAAACTGAATCAGACTTCAGCATTTTTTTCATCTGCACTTCTTGGCAAGACCTGGGTTTTAATTTGTTTGTCAAAAAAGCATTCGAAACATTTCGCATTGAACAATTTTGAGAAATGTTGTAAAATGCTTACTTAGTGTGGTTGGAAGCCCAGAGCAGTGGGATACAAAGGTGCATTTCCAGGTGTGTCCTAAATCACTGCGTGGGATTGGAAGGCATTATGCGGCTGGATCAAAAACCTTGTGTCTAGTCATGCAGAGAGATTTGGTTCAGATGTTGATACACCCATTCTAAAAAAAAATACCACACCTGCTTAACAGGTGACAGTAGTTTAATTAGTCCAAACCTGTATTCCCCTGGGCTGCACACAAGTAGGTAGTTCACACATGCACCAGAGCAACAGTGAAACTGAAAGATTACACATTCTTGTTACTTCAACTACATGTGTTTTGTGCATTTCTTGTGTGCACGTCTTGATGTATTTGGTTGCATGTTCTCCGTGCATCTGCGTGGGTTTCCTCTACCAGTCCAGAGACAGGTTAGGGTACCTGGCATCTCTATATTGGCCGTATAGTGCAAGTCTGAAGGGTTGTCTGTCTGAGTCAGCCCTGCAATAGACTGGCGTACCCCCCCCTCTCAGCCAGTAGGAGCCGAGATACGCTGCAGGTCCTTGCACAGGGTCATTGTGAAAATGGGTGGATGATTTGTCTGTCTATCACACAGCTAAAGAAACCATGATTTTATAGTAGACTGCTTAATCCCATTTTACTGTAGTGCATACATGTTGCATGAATTGACTTTTCTTTAAAGCGCATATTATGCTCATATTCAGATTCATAATTGTATTTTGAGGTTGTACCAGAATAGGTTTCCATGGTTTCCTTTTCAAAAACACCATATTTTTGTTGTACTGCACATTGCATCATTGTTCTTGATGATGCAATTCATACACATTTATACATGCATTAGTGCCGATTTGTGGCAGTTTTTTACATGACACTGAACAGGCAAATTCTCTTCATCTTTGTAATTCTTTAAACCATGTTGGTAACTCCTAGGGTGATATAAACACAATGATCATGACAGACTCTCACATTGCTTCTTCTGTTGTTGTGCAGCAGTGCGATTGCCAGTTCAGCGTCACTGTCTCACAAGCCAAAGCATTAAGAGTTTTTTGTAGCAACTGACGTAGTAATAACTTAGATTCATGAAACCTAAGGACGTTTTACACAGGTACAGGGGGACAAGGGAAAAGGGAATAGTAGGTTAACAAACACGGAGTAAAGGGAATAAAACGGTTGTGCTAAATGAAAGAGGGACGTAATTTAATGCCTGTTACTGACGTACAACCACATTGCGCTTTTTAAAATTATTTGATGAATGAAATAGACATATAACATATCTGAGGGCTAATTTGGTACGTTTTTGAATCATTTAATTGTCTCCATCTGTTGAAAGCCCGACCGAGACTGACTTCGAGTTTTCACCCGTTGTCTTTCTCCCTCCATTTCAGCTTTTAGTTCTTCTTTGCTTAGTTTCCTTCTTTCCTGCGATGACCCTGCCCCAGTATCAGCCATAACAACAGCAGATAACTTTTAAAATAAAATAAACAGAAATCTCCTGCTACCTCTTACCTAGCGGGATACACTAACACAGGATTTTCCCGGTGTTATATTGAAATCTTTGACCCATCAGAATGTTACTGTAGCGCCGTCTACCTGCCATAAATCATCTAAAAATAGCGTTCTTTTCACTGTAAGTCTCGTTTGCTGTTACAGGTCATTTCTGATCATTAGATACGATACGTAAACACTTTTGATAAAAAATGAAGCCGTTTCAGAAACATTCAAAACTTACATATAGTTACTTTAAGGCAGCAAGTGGAGCTTGGCTTGGGTTTCTGTAATAATAACATCACAGACTACGGTCTAGACCTGCTCTTTTATGAAAAGCGCTGTGAGATAACTGTTGTTGTGATTTGGCGCTATAGAAATAAAATTGAATTGAATGAGTTGTTGCATTTATTCACCAACAAATAGCCTAAACTGTACAGACACTGCTCAGCTATGTTCATAGCTATAACCTTATTGCTTAATATTTATTGCTGTCTCTCTCACACAGACATACAGTGAGGAAAATAAGTATTTGAACACGCTGCTATTTTGCAAGTTCTCCCACTTAGAAATCATGGAGGGGTCTGAAATTGTCATCGTAGGTGCATGTCCACTGTGAGAGACATAATCTAAAATAAAAATCCAGAAATCACAATGTATGATTTTTAAACTATTTATTTGTATGATACAGCTGCAAATAAGTATTTGAACACCTGTCTATCAGCTACAATTCTGACCCTCAAAGACCTGTTAGTCTGCCTTCAAAATGTCCACCTCCACTCCATTTATTATCCTAAATTAGATGCACCTGTTTGAGGTCGTTAGCTGCATAAAGACACCTGTCCACCCCATACAATCAGTAAGAATCCAACTACTACCATGGCCAAGACCAAAGAGCTGTCCAAAGACACTAGAGACTAAATTGTACACCTCCACAAGGCTGGAAAGGGCTACAGGGACATGTCCAAGCAGCTTGGTGAAGAAAGGTCCACTGTTATAGCAATCATTAGAAAATGGAAGAAGCTAAACATGACTGTCAACCTCCCTCGGACTGGGGCTCCATGCAAGATCTCACCTCGTGGGGTCTCAATGATCCTAAGAAAGGTGAGAAATCCGCCCAGAACTACACGGGAGGAGCTGGTCAATGACCTGAAAAGAGCTGGGACCACCGTTTCCAAGGTTACTGTTGGTAATACACTAAGACGTCATGGTTTGAAATGACCAATGACCATTTGGATGATCCAGAGGAGTCATGGGAGAAAGTCATGTGGTCAGATGAGACCAAAATAGAACTTTTTGGTCATAATTCCACTAACCGTGTTTGGAGGAAGAAGAATGATGAGTACCATCCCAAGAACACCATCCCTACTGTGAAGCATGGGGGGGTAGCATCATGCTTTGGGGTGTTTTTCTGCACATGGGACAGGGCAACTGCACTATATTAAGGAGAGGATGACCGGGGCCATGTATTGCGAGATTTTGGGGACCAACCTCCTTCCCTCAGTTAGAGCATTGAAGATGGGTCGAGGCTGGGTCTTCCAACATGACAATGACCCGAAGCACACAGCCAGGATAACCAAGGAGGGGCTCTGGAAGAAGCAGATCAAGGTTCTGGCGTGGCCTAGCCAGTCTCCAGACCTAAACCCAATAGAGAATCTTTGGAGGGAGCTCAAACTCCGTGTTTCTCAGCGACAGCCCAGAAACCTGACTGATCTAGAGAAGATCTGTGTGGAGGAGTGGGCCAAAATCCCTTCTGCAGTGTGTCAAACCTGGTGAAAAACTACAGGAAACGTTTGACCTCTAGAACTGCAAACAAAGGCTACTGTACCAAATATTAACATTGATTTTCTCAGGTGTTCAAATACTTATTTGCAGCTGTATCATACAAATAAAAAGTTAAAAAATCATACATTGTGATTTCTGGATGTTTTTTTAGATTATGTCTCTCACAGTGGACATGCACCTACGATGACAATTTCAGACCCCTCCATGATTTCTAAGTGGGAGAACTTGCAAAATAGCAGGGTGTTCAAATACTTATTTTCCTCACTGTACATACACCACACTACTAATGTTACATTCACAACTAACTGCTAACTTCATTCACCATCACACACACTTTTTTTCTCTCTTTACTGCTCACTGGCTTACATTATATGCACATATGCGCTGAGTTATTGCTCAAAGGATTTTGCTACTTGTTGTATAGCCTCTAAACACAATTTAGTATATCATTCCCAGGTGCTCAGACTCGGCGGGCGCCCGGCAGCGTTACATAAAAATTGTCCAGGAGCTTATCGATACTTTGGTTCTGACCAACCCAGAACCAACCAGTTTAGTACAGGTTCTCGGTGCCCATCCTTACTGTGCGGTCACTTTGTTAATTTGGAGCTAACAATGTTGGTACTGTTAGACTTAACTCCCAGCAGGGGCTCTCACACTTTGTACTGTGTGTGTGTGTGCTTGTATGATTGAGCGTGCATGAATGAGTGTTGTGAATGTGTATAGATGTGTCTCTTCATATCTGGGATTTGTGCTTGTGTGTGTGTGTGTGTGTGTGTGTGTGTGTGTGTGTGTGTGTGGGGCTGGGTTCCCACTGAGGACTGAGTTAGTTTGCGTGACCCTGCCACACAGGCCCTTAGATAATACAGCCAGCTGATGAGGTTACCCAAACGGCAGCAAAGGCCCAGCATGCTGCTAATGATGAGAAGGAGTGAGAGGGGGAGGCAGGGGAGGCACAGATTGGGACTCTGTTTAGTCAGAGATATGACTGTGTGTGTGTGTGTGTATGCATATGTGTGTGTAGGGGGGACACCTGCCCCACATTAGGCGAGAGAGGCTCTGACCTTAGCAGCTATAATATCAGTGCAAGCACTGACCTCAGATCAGGCCTGGTTGGCCCTTCCACGGGGTGAGAGAGCTGTGGGAGACGACGGGGGAGTCATTCTTTCATTGTATGGCTGGTGTCCTCTGTCCTGCCTCTGCCAGCACCCCGGCCCAGTGAGGGGTGAGTAATGTGAGTAATGGAGAGTAATAGGGTCCAGACAGTGAGTGTGACCGTAACCCTATTGTATCCTGTGTCAGCGGGGTCAGAGGTCACCCACTGAGCATACTGGTCCCGGCCCCACCCGACCCATTTGGGCCATAAATGAGTTTACCCAACACTAATTACCGAGGGCCTGCCAATGGGCCGCACTGCTTAATGGGCCTGACAGCTGCCTGTATGCCGCACTTAGACGCCCCCCCACAGCCCCATCCTTCCAACCCTTTAACCCCCCCCCCAACACATCCCACTCCTCACCACCTTCCTTTGACAGTACATGTGTGTGTTGATGCCAACAGCATCCCTCAGTCACAGCTCGGCTTGCTTCTCTATGGACTGCAGTCTTTTTTTAGAAAAGTCATCTCCCCTACTGGATGAATTCCATTTGAATATTAATGTTTTATTAAAGGTCTCGGTGGAGTATTGAAGTATAATAATATCTACAGAAGGTACACTCAATAGAAAATGTCCACAAAATATGGCCCAGTCGACATCTCCAGACCATTTCTGTCGAGGGTGTAGATTTTCTTTCAGAATTGGTGAGACAGAATTGAGGAAGTGCTTCTTGCATGGTGGTTCTTCTTGAAATTACCACCCCAGTGTAATTGGTTATTGTGTCTGGGCGCCTTGTTGGCATTGGGGGTTGAAGGCGATGACCAATAACTGGTTTGGGTCTTTGGGTTTGGGACCCTTGTTGCCTTTGGTTTCCCTTCTCTCTTTATCCTTGTTTCCTCTCCACTGACAGTACATAGACATACAAAAAACAACCAATATGTAAATTGCTATATTATGCCCTGAATGTGGGTACAGCTCGCTCTTTGTCGTCCACTACAGTACATTCAAGAACAGATGAAGAAAGAGTGACTGGAGATGCGTCATTGTAGAAACCTGTGAATTGCTGCTTGTAGGAATGCTCTTTTGTGTGTGTGTGTGTGGGTGTGTGTGTGTGTGTGTAAATACCACTCCTCATTAATTCCAAATTTTTTCCCCCAAAATGCAGTTAGGAAACATGTTTCTGTAATACCAAAAATCCTAAATGTCATCCCAAACTGAGATAAGATAAGAAGTTTCTGTAATGAGGCCCCAGCGATGGAACTTTTTAAAATGGATGTTTTTGTTCCTTGAAATAGCCTGGTCCCAAATAGCTAGCTGTTAGCAAATGACGCCAATATTCTAGAAGGGCTAGGGGATGCTACTATGCCATGGCAGGTGTATTTCTCCAGACACAGGGAAGCACAGTATCAAGGGTAAAGTTGTTTGCAGCGCGGGCCAAGCAATTAGCCCCTTCCCAGCATGCATTGCACTAGTAGAAGACAATGTGACTATCACGGCCCAATGTGAGGAGAGAGCAGATTTGAGCATGCATCACTTTGTGACAAGTAGTAATATAGTAGTAATATAAGATGCTAACGAGGGACTTCTGTAATAACAACACAGTAAAAATGGACCTACTTAACAAAGTTGGTTCACTGCTGGCTGCAAGATAGCATCAAACACAACAAAGGGAGTGACAGGAGCACTGGTTGTCTTGTTTAAATGAAGGTGCAGACCTGGGTCACATTGTGACCGTGTTCCTGATCTGTGCTCTACCACAGCCGGCGCTGTGATAGCTTCCTTCCTCTCACTGAGGTTTGCAGACAGGGAGTCAACCTTGGGGTCAACATAATTGTGGTTTCTGCTTTGAATATACATACAGTCAGTTCCTAAAACAATTTCTGGGATTTTCTTTTGCCCGTACATATCTAGATAAGGCCATCTGGTTTATCTACAGGCTGCAAATGACTTGTTAGCAATATCCTCAAGAATAACAAAATATCAATCCCAGCAGTTCATGATCCCTATGCAGGAGATATGCAGGCA